>MSJI02000259.1:0-78073 GCA_001931905.2 Cladosporium sp. IMV 00045 | reverse complement strand
AAAAGAGTGTGGTGGTGGGAGATTCGATCGACGCGCGCTACAAGGAAGTCCACCTGTGATGGTAGACTTGGATCTTGACTGCAGCGGTGACGAGAGAACCGGTCATGAAGGGCGGGTGGGCATGGCTGGTATATATAGAGGCGCGTACCCCTGCACTTCTGCCTGCGGCCAAGGTGTTGTCAGCGCCCAAAAGTGGCCTGGCTCTATCACGCTCTCACGTGCGCGCCCAATCATGTTGGTGCATGTGGCTAAGGCGATCCTGTTCGCTAAGCACAGCGGGGGCGTTGCTAGGCGCGGGACGGCGGTGATGCATGCATTGGATGTAAATAGATCAGGCAGATCTTGAGGAGGTGCATTGTTGATTGCTATCTTTGATGGCACGTGAGAGTGTAAGTGAACAGGAACATGTATAGAGTAAATGAAGACAAGACGGTGACATCAGCTCTCCACTTATTTTACACCCAATGATCGACAGCAGGCTGATGTAAGTGAAGCGGAGAATTGCCCTGACCCTGATGGATGGACTGGACTATTATGGAGCGTCAGCCTAAGGAAGGGAAGCAGTTACCTAAGGCATGACTGCATGTGCAGGCGCTTGTCAGCCATATATCATCATCGTTTGAACTGTTTCAACCACCAATTTTCCTCTCGCTCACACTCCACTTTGCTGCTTCCAAGTCAATATTTGCGATCTGCCTTTCCAGCGGGCGTTTCTTCTCTCGCCGAGACATACAACATATTGCGACTTTCGCTCCGGCGCAAGTTCACTCAGATCAATGATCATGGCCACCAACAAGCGTATCATGAAGGTGAGTCGTGCCTGCAAACGCGCCATGCGAGATATTCTGCTAACGTACTTCCCAGGAGTTGGGCGACATCAACGGCCAGCCGCCCACAGGATGCACCATCAACTTGCTCAACGAGGACGACATCAACAACTGGGAGGTGACGATGCAAGGGCCGCCCGATTCGGTCTATGAGGTTCGTCTGCCAGCAGTCTTTCTTTTCCAACCCAATCACTCAGACAACATGATTCCACAGGGCGGCAACTTCAAGATCCTCGTCGCTCTCCCTAAAGACTACCCCTTCAAGCCTCCTGGCGTCAGCTTCAAGACCAAGATCTACCACCCGAACGTCTCCAACGATGACCGCGGCGCCATGTGCCTGGGCATGCTCCGCCCGGACGAGTGGAAGCCACCAAACAAGATCAAGGACGTCCTGGCGCTCGTGAGGACTGTCCTCGCCGCGCCGCAGCCGGATGATGCTGTTGAGACTGGGATCGCGGAGCAGTTCAAGAACGACAGGAGTGCGTTTGACAAGAATGCTAGGGACTGGGTGGAGAGATATGCCAAGTGAAAATATCAGAGCAGCTTGAGGGTGTAGGGTGGTTGAGAGGATACTTGAGAGAGGTTTCTTCTTGGCGGACTGGCGTTCACAGAGCGCTTAGATGAGGGCTACACCAGGACCGTCGGAGGCTAAGGGCACGACATGGGATGCATGAGAATTTTCTACGAAGCGACGTGCGTCCGCTAGACGGCAGGACAGCATGATTGATTGCTTCGAGGCATGGACTTGCCACATGCATAACCTTCACACATGGCGAAGAGGCACAGGCGTTTTTTAGGCGTTTACTAGAAGTATTGCAGACAAGCTCTGTAACTGGCTTCAGGGCTACTGCTACCGGCGCCGAAGGCACTAGTTCTATAATTGAAACACAGAAGAAAGAATCCATGCACGCGCCTCTGTCATGTTCCTGGTATCTGGTGTCTGGGAGAACGGGGGTATTTTCTTTTTGGGTCGCGTGGGATCGCCTCGCATTTCCTGGTCACTGCGTCATCCTGCCGAGCCGGTGTTTCTGCTGAGACAAACGAAGGCGTCGGCACGCGATTCTCCCGTCGCTAGTCTGTCGCTCTAGAAGTCTGGAAATTCAACCCATCATCATCGTCACCAGCATCAGCGGAACGGCTGTCAGTCTCAGACCGCGGCCAGCCCTGACAAACGCTCGTGCATGCAATTACACTTCAACGGCCGGCTGGAGCTCACATGTGCTGCCAATCTCCTTCTCAGTAGTACCTCTCTTTTCGTGATGAAGTTTGTGTTTTTTTTTTTCATACCTGATTGCTCGATGAGAAGAGCTTGATTCTTTTTGGTGAAGGAAAGTGAGAGGAGAAGTCCATCATCAGTTGTTCATCTCATCGTCATTCACCTTCCAGCCCTAGCAGCCTTCCGAAAGCCCTCTCGCTTCCAATCCGGGGAGCACGACCAACCGAATCCCACGGAAGCATAACCAACAACCCGCAGACGAGAAGCGAATATGATATTCAAAAATACACCCATCCACCACACCAATGCCACTGCTTTCGCGGTAGCAAATGATCCTCCCGGTGCAACACGGCATTCACAGCGATGACGAGGCCGCGGGACCGTTCTGTTGATCCACCTATATCTGCAAACCCTGCAGTAGCAGCATCACTGCCCGCCCATCCACCAACGCTCCACGCATGCTGCGGCAGACCACTGGCACAGGCCCAGAGGACGAGCGTAGCAGCAGCAGCACATCCGTCGCCGAGGCCCTGCACCAGGCCATGAACACTCCTCACTCGCCCTTTGTCGAGTCTCCCGCCGACCTGCCTAGCCCGGAACCTCACCTGCCGCTGCGAAAGGCCTCCGCCCACCGGTTGCAGCAGCGGCAGAACTCACGCAGAAGAAGCGCCCAACGGCCGCTCATAACCCCGACTTCCCACGGCTTCAACCCCTCGCCCGTCGAGCCTCTCCCTCACATCGACAACGTCTCCGCCAGCTCGGAGCATGCCTTTGCGGGGAGAGATGAGCGCGGGAAAAGGCCCTTTCGAATGCCGCCCGGCGTGCAGGCCATGCGGGACGAGCCCGATATGAGGATGCAACACTCAGAGCCGCCGAGCTCGAGCAGCACCATTCACGAGAATGAGAGGCCGCCTTCCTCGCCCGTCGTCCCGCCTCCGCCATCTCCGAGCATCTCTACGAAATTGAAAAAGCTGCGGAGTCCAAAGTCTTTGGGAGAAGGATTGCGAGGTTTGAAATACAGAGTGACGAGTGGGAATTCTACGAGCACGCGGAATGGCAGGGATACGCCGGAGTCTATCAGTGCGATCAGGCCTGGGTTTGTGGAAGACGAGACTAGGCAGTCTTCGAGGTCGGCTTTGACGAGCCATTCGAGCTTTGCGAATACGGACAGCATGCACACGACAGATCGGAGCAGCCAGGCCACAGGCCACAGCTCGCACAGCGAGTTTGTCAACGTTTATCCGCATTGGCCGGAGACGGAGCAAGGGAAGGAGAGTTTCGATGTCGATGACATGATCGGGTTGTACGAGGATGGCTTTGACAGCGTCAAAGGTAGCATGGATGTACCGCCGGGAAGCATGGACGTGCCGAAGAGAAGTATGGACGCGCCGAGCAAGAGGTCTTTTCATGAATACAGGCCTTCGTCTGCTCAGTCGCATCGTCCCGTGTCGACAGATAAGCGTCCACAATATATGCATCGAAGGAGCCAGAGTGCAAGTCTGTTGACCAGGATCAAACCATCGATCGAAGACACTTTTGCGCCTCCGCCACCACCCACGGACGATTTGCATCGAACATCAACACAGATAATGAGCGGACAGGGCTTCCGTGACAGCGCAGACAGCCGAAAAGTTCGAACCGCAAACTCTCCCCGACCAGAGCCGGTTCCTCGTGATCGGTACGGCTTCAAGAAAGTCTCACATCACGTCAGTCTACAGCAATACGACGCTTGGGACCGGCAATACAGCGAGCACCTCGAGCGGCGACGGAAGAAGTGGCACGCTCTTATGAAATCCTACGGCCTCAGCACCGAGAATCCCATCCGCTTCCCACCCAAAAGCGACAAAGTCAAGCGCTACGTCCGCAAAGGCGTTCCGCCCGAGTGGCGCGGAGCGGCCTGGTGGTGGTACGCAGGTGGGCCTGGGTTCGTAGCAAAGCACCCAGACATGTACCGCCGGCTGCTGGAAGAGGTGCAAGCCGGCAAGCTCAGCGCCAACGACCGCGAGCACATCGAGCGCGACCTGAACCGCACCTTCCCCGACAACGCGCACTTCAAACCCGACCCGACGACCGTCCCCGAAGCTCACAACGGGCTCAACGGCAATCCAGCGCGCAAGTCCACCGACTCCGAAGTCCCCGTGGTGCGCGCCCTGCGCCGCGTCCTGCAAGCCTTCGCCGTCCACAACCCCTCCATCGGCTACTGCCAGTCGCTCAATTTCATCGCCGGCCTCCTCCTCCTCTTCCTCAACCAGAACGAAGAACAAGCCTTCGTCCTCCTCACCATGATCACCACCACCCACCTCCCCGGCACCCACGGCGTCACGCTCGAAGGCGCCAACATCGACATCGCCGTGCTCATGTCCTGCATCAAAGACGCCCTCCCCGCCGTCTGGGCCAAACTCGACGACCAAGGCGCAGGAGGCGGCGCCCTCGCCGCAGACGATACGGCGCAGGCCCTCCGCTTGCCGACCGTCAGCCTCGCCACGACCGCCTGGTTCATGTCCCTTTTTGTGGGAACGCTGCCGATCGAATCCGTGCTGCGCGTCTGGGACTGCCTTTTCTTCGAGGGCAGCAAGACGCTCTTCCGCGTCGCGCTGGGGATTTTCAAGTCGGCCGAACGCCAGATTTTGCCGGTGGGCGATCCCATGGAGGTTTTCCAGGTGGTGCAGACGAGTCCGCGCGGGATGTTGGATGTCAATGCGCTGTTGGAGGTTTGTTTCCGGCGGAGGGGCGGGTTTGCGAATGTTAGTCAGGAGATGGTGGAGAGGAGGAGGGAGGAGAGGAGGGCGCAGGTTAAATTGGCGTGGTGCAGAGGCGGACGGGGTTGGGGTTGACGAAGTTGAAGGGGAAGTTGAGGAGGGGGACGGCGAAGGTTTGAGTGAGATTTTAGAGATGTTGTGGTTTCCGGGGCTGAGGGCGTCTGGTTTTTTCTTTCTTTTCTTTTTTTTTCTTCGTTTTGTCTTTGTCTCTTTTTTGTTTGTTTTGTGGTGTATATCCATCCGGGGTCTCTTTTATGTATTTTTATGTACCCCTGCTGGGAGAAAAAGGCAGTTGAACAGAATATGCCAATATCTATACAAAAGAATCAGTATAAATGTATTGTCTTCATTCTTAAGGTCTTCTTCTTCTTCTATGGGCTCTACATATATACATTAAATTACCTAATCCCTGATATTTCCCGCGACTTTCAATGCACATTCTCACAACGCGGGCTTGGGATTCATGACCCCCTCCCCCTGCCACCCCAACAGTCTCCTCCTCTTCGCCTCCCTCACCAACCTCACCACTTCCTCAAACTCCAACCCCTCACTCAACCCTGCACATCAACACCCACCTCCCTCCCCGTCTTGGCTTCCACCCAAGTCCCCTTCGTCTGCACCTCCTCCCCATCAACAGCCTTTCTGCAAAACTCCCCCCACCCCCTCACACACCGCCCACTCACTTCCAGCCCCGGCAACAGCATCGCGAAGCAATGCGGCATGGCCTCGTACTCCTCAAAAACCACTCTCACCCCCTGCGCGCCGCCCTCGCCGCGACGACTTTAATCTCATCCGTCAGCGTCTCCTGGCCCGTGTTGAAGTACAGTGGCGGCGCACCGCTCCAATCCCGCGCCAGCACGGGCGAGACGAGAGGGTGGTCGAGCAGGTGCAGAGAGCAGAAGAGGTCGCCTCTGGGTGGGCTGGCGGGCCAGATGGAATCTGCTGGGAAGCGTGTGGTGGCGTCGCTGTCGTGTTGCGGGGGCGGGAGGTAGTCGTAGTGCGCGTTGGTGGTGATGCTGGGGAGGGCGCGCGAGATGTCGAACCAGCCTGCTGCGGCTGTGGCGGCGGCGGGGAGGGGACAGGGGACGCGGGCGCCGTGGAAGAGGAGCGTGGGGGAGGGGTTTTGGCGGTGCAGTTGGAGGAGGAGTTGGAGGAGGGCGAAGGAGAGGTTGCCGCCTGCGCTGTCGCCTGCGAAGACGATTTTGGAGGCTGGGATGGGTTCGTGCAGGGAGCCTGGGGGTGGGTGGAGGAGGGAGAGGTAGACCATTAGCGCGTCGAGGAGTTGGGCGGGGAAGGCTGCTTGGGGCGCTAGGCGGTAGCGGACGCTGCAGACGCGGCCGTGGGCTTCTTTCGCGAGCCGGGAGGTGATGGCGCGGTGCGTGGAGGGGTCGCAGAGGTAGTAGGCGCCGCCGTGGAAGTATAGGATGGTGGTGTCGGAGGTGCGCGTTGGTTCGGCCATGAGGAGGCGGTATTTCTCCTCCTCGCTCACGGAGGGTAGGGGGTCGTTTTTGTCTGCTTCGGGGCGGAAGCCGGTCCATTCGACTTGCATGTCGGTGAGGTTGGGGCGGACGTATTCGACTTTGACTTTGGCCATGGTGTCGATTGCGTCGAAGACGGCGTGCCGGATGTCTTCTTCCACTCGGTGGGGGCTTTGATCGTCGCCTTCGCCACCCAGGTCTTGCCTTTGATGCCGGGGTCTTTGAGCGTTGTGGCCTGGACTTTGCCCACGGGTGTGGGCTTGTTGGCGCCGCTGGTCATGATGGAGCGTAGGACTTGTACGGTCAGAGCGGTGCGAAGGTCCCATTTTGCGCTCGTCTGGGTCATGCCGAGGGTGTGCCAGAGAGTCGTGTTTGCCAGCGAGGGGAGCTGCGGCGCGAGGAGTTTGATTATTCCTCCGTCCATGGTTGTTGTGTTACGATAGTGCGATTTATGTTTATTCTTCTATGCCGCAATGTCGATGTTCGTCCGGAAAATGCGCAGTTGGCCACGCGATGCGCTTGTGTTTGAGATGCTGGAAGTGAAAGTGAAGCAAGGAATCGAGAATACCAGACGATACGCAAGAAAAGATGGTGACCAAGAAAACAAACCTGATCACAGGGAAGATACCCACCCACTACATAAGGATAATCACACGGACACGGCAGACTGATCAGCCGGTAGGTGGGAAGAACTCGAGGCCATGCGGATCGTGAATTGTAGACGTCACACGTTTGCCATGTGTGGTCCCTTTCCATCCCGGCTTCGCGGGTTCGTTGCAGACGGGAGCGGGATATGAGCAGTTAGGGCAGATTCCACTTTATTTATCCAGTACCGAGGCACAAGTGTCTTTGGTGAGTGAAGTGAAGTGTCGACGTCACCTGTATATCAAATCGCGGGAAGACAGTGGAGCGGTGATTGGGACGGGAGGAATACTGTTCGCAAAAAAAGCAATTTTTCGTTCAATTTTTCCAGTTTGGGTATCAACGCATTGTAACAGACACCCCGACTCTATTCCGCATGAAACAGAACACGCAAACCTCATGCAATGTCGGCAAGTCAACTCGAACGCTCCAAAATAATGCGCAGCATAAGCAGGCATTGCAAACTGTTTTTGGTTTTCTTCTTTCTTTGGGCGGCCGCATTAGAGGCCCTTTGATCGGTCTAGGAACGCCGGAAAGCTTTTGAACCGCCAAAACCAGTAATTATATCCAATAGTAATCAAAAAGTGTGTTCGAATATTGAACAAAGAACGCTTCTTTGCGGATGTGGGCTGGAAGAATCACCTTCGTTCGCCGTTGACCGCTTAGGGCACTTCATCCAAGAAGAACACTTGTCCGCATCGCGACTGGAGGACAAGCAGTCGAAACGTTTTGCCTTGCATACTACGCGGGCTTGGGCAACTTGTCGACGTTGACGCCTTTGTTGACAGTCTCCTGATCGATGAGCATGTCCTTGTCCGCGTAGAGCAGTTTGTAAGCTTGACGGATGGTAGAGTCGCTGACCTTGGCGACGCCAGAGATCTCTTTCGCGGACTTGGGTTCGTTCATCAGGTGGCCAGCCATGAAAATGGCTGCAGCTGCAGCGGACAGAGGAGAGCGACCAGCCAGACCACCAGTCTCCTTGAGCTTGGAAGCAAGGTGAATGGCGATGTTGGTAGTGCGTTGGGACATGTCGAGCAAACTGCAGAAGCGGTTGCACAAATCGCTCGGATCGGCCTGGCTGGAGCCAGTGTATGCTTCTTGGGTAACAACGGTGCCTTGAGAGCACAGGTTTAGCATCAAGTGAATCAATATCAAGGAAACGAAACAACTTACCACCACCAATCATGGCTGTGCCATCGCCGTTGGCTCTCTCCTTGTCCTTCTTTCTGAAGAATTCCTCAAGGTTCTTGAAAATGCGACCAATCTCCTTCTTGCTGACCTTGGTCAAATCTGTGACTTCACGGAACGTACGAGGGACTGAGTTGCGACGGCAAGCGAGGAAAAGGCATCCTGCAATCAAAGCTTCTTGAGTCTTGCCCTTGAAATACCCGCTCTCGCTTGCGTCCTTGAACATGTGCTTTGTGGTGTCGGACACCGAGTTGGGGAGCTGCCATCCGTCACAGAGAGCTCCAATTTGCTTGTAGGCTACCAACAGAGTCTTGTTGGTCTTGTCGGTGTTGGACTTGTTCTGGGCACGGTGCAGATCTTTGCTCCTCATGCCGTCACCAAACGCGATGCCCGTGTTTAACTGAGCGCCATTAAGAAGAGCGTTGGGGCCATCACCGACACGAGATGGGTCATCATTGCCCTGGTCATCGTTGGAGAAAGTACGCCATTCGGAGCTGACATCGATGTTGCGCTGGGACAGCACCAGGCCGCAGCTTGTGCAGATCATGTCACCGCTGGCATGGTCTTCATAGAGATCCGGCGGGTCCTCGCGACAATCCGGGCAGATCATCCTCACGTTCAAATTCTCGCGCCATTCATCGTCCTCCTTCTTGGCCACGGGAGCCTCTATGACCTGGCCAGGTGAAAGTACCTGCGCCATGCTAGCCAGCGACTTACGGGGAGCGAGTTTTGGTTTCTTGTGGGCGCTCTCGAACCGCTCGGATGCTCGTCTTTTGATCCCTTTGGAGGTGATGCGTAGTCTGTGGTTTCTCGCAAAAGATCGAACAAAGAGTGGTGAATACGTGATGGCGGTGTTGGAGAGTGAAGCTGAGTCACGTAAGGCTAGGCTTTCGCCGCGCGCTGGGTGATCGCAACTACAGGATCAGGCAGCGTCAGCCAAACGTCTCCAGATGACTTGATCGAAGGAACGTGAAAGCACGAGCTTGCCGATGATTGTGCGTCGCCGTTTGTGTGCAAAGGCTTGGGCTTTGTGGCAAACGGTGGGCGGGCTCAAATCATCAAAAGCAAGCACTCACCCTCACGTCGGTTGCAAACGCGCAAGGTGCAGTCGTCGGATCGGAAGATGGTATTCGGAATCGGTGAGGTAGATGTTTGAGGAGTGGCGCTGCGTTGTCCGGCCGTCGAACCAGTGAAGGCGTCCGTGAGAAGGCGGTTCTCGCAGATGTCGGCCGTTAGAGCACGCGGGCGGATCGCCTAGCAGAGACCAACGAGACTGAGCAGATGATCAGTGTCGCCGATGCAGTCGAAGGAATCGTGGGCGTGTTCTGCGACAAGCAGTGCGGGTGGAGGTGAGGTAGATGGTATGGGAGAGGAGAGAGTGCCGGTGGTGAGTGAATGCGACCGGATGTCAAAGGCTGGCTGGGCTGAGGAATGGGGAGGAGCGGGCGGAAAGCGAGCCGCAGTCCGAGCTTTTGCAGCGAGAGCAACCGCAGCAGCTTCACTACAGCCAACTCGAAGGAGGTCACGTCCATCGCGCCAACATCCACCCCCCACCATACCCGTCAACATGTTCTCCCAGACCGTCATGAGGGCCTCGGTATGCCGCAGTCTACCATCCATCCTCATGCGCGCGCCATACTGACCTCCGCAGCGCCAATCTCTCGCCAGAGTCGCCCGCCAGCAGACCACCCTGCGCCGCAACTTCGCCGTCTCCGCCGTCGTCAAGGGTACGCCATGAAAAGAGTCCGCACCACCGCCATCGCCTCACATACTAACACCATACCACAGCCGACCTGGTCCAGGACATGTACCTCAAGGAGCTGAAGGCCTACAAGGCCCCCGCGGTCAAGGCCAGCGACGCCGAGGGCCACGTCCAGAAGTTCGCGCTCCCCAAGGCTCCCCCATCCCCCGAGGAGGCCGACATTGCGAGCGAGCTGAAGGCCTACGAGAGCCAGGTCCCCGAGGTTGAGGGTCAGTCCGGTGAGGCCGGTGCGGCGCCCGCGGAGCAGGACTGGTTTGAGGAGCCCGCCGAGGAGGAGGAGGGCCACGCCGCTCACTAAGCGAGTGTGTGTATGAAAGTGAGGGAGAGAAGCAGTGACATTATATCAGCAAAGCGTGTGTACAGTATGGCAATGCGATGAAAGAGTTGTGTTCCAAAGGATGAGACGGTTTGAAATGTTTCTTTCTACGCTGCTGCGTGCGGTGTCCAAGCACAGAGATTGTTGGCACATCCCTGTCAACTGGATTCATTCATGATTCATCGCCAGTATTATTTCTATCGCCAAAGCATGGACAATGACATGCCAATCTCCTTATGTTGATTGGAGTCCAAATCACGTGACGTTCTCCGATGCCCTTCTCGATCCCGAATACTTCCGACTTCGGCTTCACCTCAACTTCGACTGCATTCACAGTCGCGCACGGCGCATTGGAGAACCACGACAACCGAATGCTGGTGACTACAGTAGATCAATTGCTGTTGTCATACTACTTCAATAATCCGAAAGAAAATGGCATCCCTCGTCGTGCTTGTTCTCGGGCGACTCTGCTATATCCTGCACCTTGGTCTGAATAGGCCAGCAAATACCTAAGTAATGCTCGATCACTGTCTTATCGAAATCACTCATGCAACCAGGCCGAAAAAAGTCTCTGGCATTGTCAATTTGCGAAAGCACAGGAGGTCCCAACTCACACTTCGTGCACGTTCAACTAGAGAAAAGAGAAGAAACAACAAAATCGCCAAGTCGAAAATTGTTAGAGGGCCTCCCATAGCTAACCTTGGCTAGCCTTCCCGCTCCTGCTATAAGCACAATCGTAAAGTCCGGTCTTAAGGAAGGCACGCTAGCAGATCAAGCGGAGGGAGTAAAAGTTATATAGGCTTAGAGGTATAGTATATATTTTACATGTATACAGACATCGAAACTAGTACGATCGCATACGTGCCTATTACAATCGGAACTACCGACAGCCAGCCCCCAAACCACTTCCAACCACGAAAAATGCACTCCAGTTCCGGTGTCTCTCGACCATGCGCGGAGAGACGGTGGGCGCAGCCTCATCCTCTCTACTTTCAAGTGGGAGATGTTAGTCCGCTTTCTTAGAACCCCATGGCACACTGTTGACTTCGAGAGCGAAGGAAAGCAGGACAATCAACCCCACTTAATAAAGAGAAACTGACCAGGTCGAGATAGAACCTGTCCCACGTACACTCATCGATGCCTTGAATCGATGCCATAGGTACTGGTTTGTAAGAGCTTTCCTCTAAGCGCCACGAGAAGGGATAGAGACCTGGTTGAAACCAACAACCGAGAAGGATTCCGCGTCTCAATGATGAGAAACATCAAAATATCATAGTGAAGTCTGATGAATTAATAAGAGTACTTGGGTAGATTTCGTCCATCAATCAACAAGCTCATGGTCAACACCAACGCGCTCACGTTCACAAATCAAACGGCATGAAAGCCTCGAGTACCAACCTACAATATTGAATTGAGGAAAACCCCCGCAATGGCGGTCCGTGTTTTCGATGTTTCTATGTAGGTAGCCGTAACAAATCATCAAACGAGCTCAGTAAAACGCAAAAAAAGTCAAGATGAAGAAAAAAGAAACCCTTCCCAAAATATTGCCCAGATGTTAAATCTCTCCCGATGCCTCTAGTGCCAATCATCATCTTCATCATGGCCCGAATTTGATGTTCTCAGAATCCAGCTCGCCTGTCTCATCTTTTCTATGCAAATGAGCAGCACCAGCAGCAACCCTCCTTCATGCCTCGTCTATCGTGTTCCTCTGAAAACCCTGATATTCCTCTCTTGTGAACGCCATGCTTGAACGCTTTGAATGTTGAATGTTTTCGTATGGTAACCGATTACCGTCGAGTATCCGGCCTGACGGTGTGACTGAAATCCTTCCTGCCTTTTACGTAGGAGCAGGGGCATCTTTGCCGGTGAGGCCGCCGACGGCGTCCTCTGGGGGAGCGCAGCTGGGAGAAGACGTCAGTATCATGTACACATTCGGTGTGGCGGTTCCTCTTTTTGTTGAAATACATACCTGCAGAAGAGGTTCATGTCGCCATAAGCATCATCGAGCCTCGTGACGCTAGGCCAGAATTTCTTCTCCTTCAGCCATGGCAGGGGGTAAGCGGCGGTCTCGCGGGAGTAGGAGCGGTCCCACTCGCCGACGATGAGGTCCTTCATGGTGTGCGGGGACATCTTGAGCGGGTTGCCCTCGCGCGGCTGCTCGCCGGACTCGATGGCCGCGATTTCCTTGCGGATGGAGATGAGCGCGTCGCAGAAGCGGTCGAGCTCGGCCTTGCTCTCCGACTCCGTCGGCTCGATCATCAGCGTGTTGGCCACGGGCCAGCTCATCGTCGGCGAGTGAAAGCCGTAGTCTTGCAGGCGCTTGGCGATGTCAATCACTTCGATGCCGGCGGATTCTTTGAACTGGCGCGCGTCGAGGATGAACTCGTGCGCGCAACGGCCGTTCTCGTTGGTGTAGAGGATGTTATAGTGCGGTTTCAGGCGGGAGAGGATGTAGTTTGCGTTAAGGAGGGTGATTTTGGTGGCGTGAGTGAGGCCGCGAGCTCCCATCATCTTGATGTAAGACCAGCTGATGGGCAGGATGCTGGCGGAGCCCCATGGGGCACCAGAGATGGGGGCGATGGCCTTCTCGCCGCCGACGTTGGCAACGAGAGGGTGACCCGGAAGGAAAGGAGAAAGGTGCTCTGCAACACCAATGGGACCAACACCGGGTCCGCCGCCACCGTGAGGAATGCAGAAAGTCTTGTGCAGGTTCAGATGGCAGACATCAGCGCCAATCTCACCAGGTGAGCAGAGACCGATCTGTGCGTTCATGTTGGCGCCATCCATGTAGACTTGGCCGCCGTTGTCGTGGACGATCTTGCAAGCCTCCTTGACCTGGGGCTCGAAGACACCGAAGGTGCTAGGGTATGTGACCATGAAAGCGCCAAGCTCGTCTTTGTGCTTCTCGGCCTTGGCCTTGAGGTCCGCGATGTCGAGGTTGCCAGTGGCGCTGTCGCACTTGATGGTGACGACACGCATACCGGCCATCGCAGCGCTTGCAGGGTTGGTGCCGTGAGCAGAGACGGGGATCAAGCAGATGTCACGCTTCTTGCCGGACTGCTGCTCATGGTACTTCCTGATCACGCGGAGACCGGCGAACTCACCCTGCGCACCAGAGTTGGGCTGCAGGGAGACGGAGTGGAAGCCGGTAATCTCCGCAAGGTCGTTCTCCAGCTCTTGAATCATCTCAGCGTAACCCTTGGACTGCTCTGGCGGTGCGTATGGGTGAATGTTAGAGAATTCGGGCCAAGTGATCGGAGCCATCTCAGTAGCAGCGTTCAGCTTCATGGTGCAGGAGCCGAGAGGGATCATGGAGTGGATCAAAGACAGGTCCTTGGACTGGAGGTGGCACATGTAACGCATCAACTCAGTCTCGGAGTGGTAGGTGTTGAAAACGGGGTGAGTGAGGTACTCAGAGGTACGCTTGAGGTGCTCGGGAACAGCAGGGACATCGGCAATGCCAGCGGCGAGCTCATCAACATCGATGTTATCGGTGGAGAATGCCTTGAGGATTTCCTCGACTTGCTTCTTGCCGACAGTCTCGTCCAGAGTAATGCCGATGTGATCATTGTCAACCACTCTGAAGTTATTGAGGAACAGCTGAGCGGCCTTGGCGGCAAAAGACGGCGCATCCTTCTTCTTGACGACAACGGTGTCGAAGGCGACGGGCTTGCGAACCTCACAGCCAGCCTGCTCCAAACCAGAGGCAACGACCTGGGTCATCTTGGCGACCTTCTCGGCAATGCGCTTGAGTCCTGCAGGTCCATGGTAGACGGCGTACATGGCAGACATGTTGGCGAGAAGCGCTTGAGCAGTGCAAATGTTGCTCGTCGCCTTCTCACGCCTGATGTGCTGCTCACGGGTCTGAAGGGCGAGACGCGCGGCGTTGTCGCCCAGACGGTCCTTGGAAAGACCAATGATACGACCGGGAATCTTCCTCTTGTAGGCATCGCTCACGGCAAAGAATGCTGCATGAGGGCCACCGAATCCAAAAGGTACACCGAAACGCTGCGCGTTACCAAACGCAACGTCCGCGCCGAACTCGCCGGGTGGCGTGAGAAGAGTCAGGGCAAGCAAATCGGTGCCTACAGAAAGAGTACCCTTGAGCTTGTGCACCTTATCCGCCAGACCCTTGTAGTCCTCGACACCGCCAAGAGTGTCCGGGTACTGTGCGAGCACACCAACCAGATCCTCGCCAACAGCATCGACGCGCTCAGAGTTGTTCTTCAGCACATCGGCGACCTCGATGGTGACGCCGAATCCTTGCGCTCTGCTCTCAAGCACCGCAATAGTCTGAGGGTGGCAAAGGTGGGAGACCAGGAAGACCTTATTCGCGCGCTTCTGTCTCGCCATGGGAAGAGCGTTGATTGACAAAGTCATGGCCTCCGCGGCGGCAGTGGCCTCGTCCAGAACGGAGGCGTTAGAGAATGCGAGACCAGTCAAGTCCGCAACCATGGTCTGGAAGTTCAACAAAGACTCCAACCTTCCCTGACTGATCTCAGGCTGGTATGGCGTGTAGCTGGTGTACCAACCGGGGTTCTCAAGGATGTTACGCTTGATGGCCTCGGGCGTCCTTGTGCCCGCGTATCCACAGCCAATGTAGCTCTTGTAGACCTTGTTCTCGCCGGCGATCTCTCTCAGACGGGCGATAAGCTGGCTCTCGGAGTAGCCACCCTCGCTGGTGGCCATGGAGCCAGACTCGAGCTTAGGACCGTCGACCTTGAGGTTCTTGCTCGACAGAATGTCGGCTGGGAGAACGGATCTAACGAAATCGTCCAGGCTCTTTACTGGAGGATCCAGCGCCTTGAGCATGGCCTCGGAAGACTCCGCATTTGGGCCAATGTGACGACGAGGGAAAGTGTCGAGAGGTGTGAAAATGGACTCGCTCTGAATCTTGGGATCAGTGCCGCGAGTGTCGTCGGTGGAGCTCGAGTAGAATGGACGAGTGGCAGTGCGCGAGAACTGCTTGGCTGGGACTCTCGCGACAGAACGGTTCAGTAGAACGCAGCGAGGTGAAAGAGGGCGACGTGTAGACAGCCATTGCGCGCGGAGGCGCAAGGCGACAGAGGATGTGCTCATCTTTTGGGATTTGAGCCTCAATGCAGGCAGTAGCTTATACTCGTGAGAGTAACAAGGTACCGTATGCAAGAGCTCTGTGCAGGAATGAGGTAATGCGACAATGCCCGAGTGGCCGACGATCCTCGCGACGCGAAAGAAAAAGTGTATGGCGTACTATCACTGCAGAGGGAAATATAGAGAGGAAGGGTGGAGGGGAGAAGGTGGATGTAGGTGTATGGGAGAAAAGAGAGTTTGGAAGAAAAGAAGCAGATGTAGCAGCAGAGTGTCTTACGCCCTTGACTAACTGATCGACGGGCCTCCGAGCATATAGCCGCCTCAATGCAGCAAAAGAGATCAATCCAGCAGTCCTTGGGTCGGCGACAAGGCCAAAGGGCCCAAGGCGTTCGTGATACCTTCACCTAATCAGTCTATCAGTTCCCACTCTGTCACGCCCTGTCGGCTTCATCGCCCGGCCGCACGGCTATCAGAGGCTCAAGTCCGTGCGTCTGCACTATGACCCGCTCCATAGCCCAGGGTCTTGGTTTTACCTCATCAAGGAAGGTCTTTGCTGGGCTTGATGAGATGACTTCGAGAGAGAGCTTCCCTCTCCACACCTCTCCTCCATCTTTTGTGCTGATCAGACGTTGTCTGTGTCATGGATGATGGTCAGGCGACAAGGCAATCAGGCGATAAGCTGATAAGGTAATAAGGCGACAAGGCAGTAAGGCAGTGAGGCAGGACTTTTAGGCATCCTTCAAGATATCTGCTACATGTATGCCTCGTTCCTGCATGCTACCACCCATGCATGCTTACACCACATGCCTCGTCTACCACGGCAGCCTCACGTGAAAGGCGTAAAAGTGTCTGTTGTAAGGTAGGAAAAATCACTGGTCAACACCAACATCTCCTGCTTTCTCCACCTCCCACCCACAAACACCACAAACACCACCAACATCGCCACCCAACAATGACCACCCAGCAAACCCACAACGCCCCCGGCGTCACCTTCGACGCCCAAGGCCGCAAAACCGTGATCCCCCTCGAAAACAACCCCTCAGTCTTCACCCACCTCATCCACACCCTCGGCGTCTCGCCCCAACTCGGCTTCTACGACATCTACAGCCTCGACCCGGAGCTCCTCTCCTTCATCCCTCGCCCCGTGCACTCCCTGATTTTCATCGCGCCGAGCGACGTGTACTACACAATCCACGGCGACAGCCCCGACTTCGACGTCGAAAAGCTCACCTACGCCGGCAGCGGCGCGGACGAGCCCGTGACGTGGTTCGCGCAGACGATCGGCAATGCGTGCGGGCTCATTGCCCTCTTGCACTGTATCAGCAACGGCACCGCCAAGCAGTTCGTCCAACCTGATTCTCTGCTCGACAAACTCCTGCAGGAAGCCATGCCTCTCAAACCCGCCCAGCGTGCAGACGTGCTGTACAATTCTTCCGCGCTGGAGCATGCGCACATGGACGCTGCGAGGAGGGGAGACTCGTACGCTCCGGGCTCGGAGGAGGGGGTTGGGTTCCATTTTCTCGCCTTTGTGAAGGGGAAGGATGGGCATTTGTACGAGATGAATGGGAATTGGGACGGGCCGTTGGATCATGGGTTGTTGCCTGAAGGTGGCGACTTGGTCAGCGAAAAGGCGCTGGAGATGGGGGTGGGCAAGTATATCAAGATGGCTGATGGGAGTATTGAGTATAGTATGGTGGCGTTGGCGACTAATGTGGATGAGTGAGGCGTGGGTTGGGGTTTTAGTGAGAGGAGCTGCTGGTTTTAAGCTGACAGCTGCATGATGTTCTGATATACAGAGGGTATTGCCACGGCAAGTATCTCAAATGAACAACGACCACGAATAATGAACAAACACATGAACATTACAGACCAGTAATCTCACCCCATCACACGAACATCCAATATTTGCCTCAACCCCCTCCACCCCTCCAATTAATTACACCATCAAACCACCCCATCCTTCCCCTTCTCCTTCGCCTCCAATTCCCCCTCCACCCTCTCCGCCTCCAACTCATAAACCGGCTCCGACATAAGCTGAAACGGAACCTGATCCTGATGCAACTCATGAACCGGATTCGAACTCGCCTCCGCCAGCAAAGCGTCACTCGCCGAAAGTTCCGCCACAGTCGTCTCCTCCTTCTTCTTATCCGGCGGAAACGGCGAGCTTGGTCTTGGCTTCTCGTCGCTCGTACCTCCCTCTGCGGCTTGAGCTGGTGGATGCCTCCGGCGCCAAAGGAGGTAGGCGAGTATTGCGGTGAGGACGAGGAAGGCGACAGTGCCTACGACGATTCCGGCGACGACGCCGGCACCCAGCCCGGAAGACTCTTCTGGCGAATCGCTCGGCGGTAGGATTGGTGTGATGTTGGGGTTGGAATTCCTCTCGTGCTTCGCCTGGCCGATTGTGAAGTTGTTCCGCTCCCAGTCTACGACGAGATAGGCTTCTTGCAGGAAGGCACGGCCGAGGACGAAGAGATTGTCGGTTGGGGCGCGGCGGATGGGGAAGTACGTC
Source organism: Cladosporium sp. IMV 00045 (assembly GCA_001931905.2). Taxonomy (NCBI): domain Eukaryota; kingdom Fungi; phylum Ascomycota; class Dothideomycetes; order Cladosporiales; family Cladosporiaceae; genus Cladosporium; species Cladosporium sp. IMV 00045. The sequence goes on along the minus strand of MSJI02000259.1, from coordinate 60,303 downwards.
GTGCTGGCGTTGTAGGTTGGGATCCCGACTGAGAGGTCAAAGGCTGCGTAGGGGATGACGATGTCGGCTGTTGAGTTGGAGGTTGCGTTTGCTGAGAGTGTGAATGTGAATTCGGGTGAGAGGTCTAGTAGTCTGTTGCGGGACGGGTCGGAGATTAGGTAGAGGCCTGTTGTTGAGTCGTAGGTCAGGTTTAGGATGCTGGCTAGGTCGTCGCAGATTGTTCTGGGTAGCCAGAGTTGCGAGACTCCTGAGTCAATGGCGACTGAGAGGCTTGGGAGCTCGTGGGTTAGGGAGACTGTGCCTTGCGGTGTGTTCGTTGCCACTATGCTTTGCACATTGGCGATTAGTGAGCGGTTGAGACCTCTGGATATCGCAACTTCGACGCCGGCGTCTTGTGGGATGTTTCTGTCGAAGCCGCCAATGATCAGACTGCCAGGGGAGGAGTCTGCTCGCATATTGTTAGCATGCATCCAGTTTCGCATTATGGTCTCAACAATGACCTACCGTACGAAGCTCCCACCGCAAGGCTAAATGAAACGCTGGGTGTACGATTCTGTGCTTTCATCTTGTCGAGCAAACTAGAAGCGCTCTCATTCAACACTGGGAAATTTGAGCTCTGCTGATTGAGACCCATGCTGCCCAACCAGAAATCTTGCGTCGCGATGCCAGCAATAATCTGCTCGGGTACTGACACATTCTCGTCCAAAGAGACGGTTTCTAAACCATAAAGACCAGATTCCGAGGTATTGAACAAATCACTACCAACAGACAGCTCGTAAATTCCAATCGGATCCCATGTTGTCGAGGAATTATCCTGGAAACCCAGACTCTGCGCTCCCTGGAAAGATCCTATGCCTCTCAACTTCCCACAGTCGATTGTCGATGGGAGCCACGAGCAGCCCTCCGTCACGGGTATCCAGACCTCGCCGTGCGACGTTGATGGCAGCACGTTGAATTGTTGCGGCGGAGTGCCGACTTGGAGACTCCATGTTGACCAGTTTCCGTCCGCACCGGCCCAGACACCGCTTGGTTCGATTATCAAGGGAACAGGGAATGACATACTTGCTATGAGATGGGAGATGGAAGTCGCACACCACTACCCTTGAAGATTGTGTTGTCGCAACGCGACACAACACATCGCGATCGCCAGCGACTGCATCTCACCCAGCACGTGTCCGCCCATCTCGTACCTCCATCCTTGCACCACCGCCGTGAACCCACGCACGCACATGTCACCACCAACACAGACTTGTCAAGCCATGTCAGTTGAAGCATCAGAGCACAGTGGCACCAGCATCAAGGCGCAAGCCAGCCCCGAGAACGAATCCGGCAGCACCGCTTCAGCCCCGCCCCAAACTCTCACCTCTCCATTGGCTCTCGTTTCACCCACCGTACTCTCAGCCCTGCCACCTCACACCACTGCTCTGGCATGATCTGTGGTTGTTTCTACGGGCCTAGATTCAATGTCCGCCTGGGACTTGTCTCTTGGCTTTCATGCGGAGCCTTGAGCTATTTTCTCCTCTTCTTGTGCGATGCACACCTAGTCAAGGCTTTCCTATTGTGTCTGACCATTGATCTTGCGAGTTCATCAGAGCGTTTGACATTCTATCTCACAACGCCATGGTCGGAGCGTAAAAATAGGATCTGCTCGGAAGGCTTGTCTGACGTTCATCTCTCATATCTGTGGATGGTTGAAGGCAGAGAGGGAGGAAACTTCAATCGATGTGAACATTGTAAGACATGAATAGACCGACGGACTTCGGGAGGTATGTTGTTGTCACGCCATGAGTTACATCAGTTCGCCAAGATGAGGCGATGCCAACAATGATGCTCAGCTTTGCTCGTAAGCTCCCAGGCATGGCAGAGACATGTCGACGTGGCTTGGGCAATTGCCTGATCGATCGTTGGACGTATAAACGTCTTCCGTTGGGGCCGTGGGCAACCGGATCCTTCAACTCCCATCTTTGAAAGCTCGTTAATCTCACTTGTTGTTATCGAAACGTATCTAGACTCGCTCACAGTGTTGTTTAAAGATGGCGGCACTGAACGTCACAAATGGTAAGTTGCCTTTCTTCTGCTGAACATCCTGTATATTATCACCATCGTTCGACTTGTCCGAGACTGCGAGCATCCTGGCATCTGCAAAAGGCCACATAGAAGCTTCAAAGCTGATCTCGATATCATTTATAGGTACTATTCCAGCATGCCTCACAACACCTTGTGCACCTTGCTACATAGCAGCAAAGACGACCTGGCTTGAGTTCCCATACAGCATCGTCGAGAAACCTTTCACTGTATCTGTGATCCCACACATCACCGAATACCCCGATGGAAGTCTTTCGACATCGTATTCCACCGTCAGCGAGAACCGGACCATCACACTTGGTGGGAATTCGACGGCAAACGCGACAGGAACTGTGGAATACTTCGACACCTTTACGTGGGAAGTCAGTGGGTTGAAGCTGTGAGTATCCCGCTCTTCGTCTGGCTGTACTAGCTGTTGATCAATGTAGCACTTATCCCACCACCTATGCTGAACTCAACAACTTCTCCGGCAAGGCGACTGCCGATTGGAAACCCGATTCAACGGAAGCCTGTCAACCCACCAAGGACATCACCCCCGTCACGCTACCAGCAACGGCAAACGGGGCGTCTCTGATCTTCCCATTCAACACCGCCTCGCACAAAGGACCTGCTGCTGTGCCAACCCAAATCCTGAACTACCTGGGAAGCCTGGACGAAGTCGCCGAGCAGTTCAAGCACATCCCGTTGACATCATGCTCACCTGCAACTAAGGTCGCCCAACCGACTCTCTGCACAAGTTCCACCGTCGATACCGTCACGGAGTGCGAGACGAGTACGGTGACCATCTCCAATTTCAACGGCACCTCAGAGTCGACCAAGGAGTCCTGCTCCGAGAAGGAGACGACTCTCGTTGAAACGCGGACTTTCACGCTTGCCGATTCAACTTCCATCACTGGCGAGACTCTCATTCGTAAGACGGCGGGTTCTTTGACGACGGTCACTGGTAATGCCGTCTTCTCCCCGGCTCCTGCAAAAAACACACCGGTGGCCACCCCTGAAGGAGGTACTCCGTCCACTGGAGGTAATGACGACTCGGGCTCCTCTCCAGTGGCTGTACCTGCACAGAACGACGATGCGTCGAATGATCAACAGGGTCAAAGTAGCTCAGGTTCTTCAAGCGAATCGTCTTCAAGCCAGGATCAATCGTCAGGCAGCTCCGGCAGCTCGAGCAACTCCGGGTCTGATTCGTCAGGGCAGCAGAGCGGTTCTTTGTCATCTAATCAGGGCTCTTCCGGATCCGACTCGTCAGGACAACAGTCTGGGTCATCTTCGAATTCTAATCAGGGATCATACGGATCTGACTCGTCCGGGAGTCAAAGCGGTTCATCGTCGTCAAACCAAGGCTCCTCGGGATCTGACTCGTCGGGACAACAATCTGGTACATCATCAAATTCCAACCAAGGCTCCTCGGGCCAACAAGATCAGGGCAGTAGCTCTTCGGGCTCAAATACCGGTTCTTCAGACGACAACTCTGGGAGTCAAGGACAGCAGAACGGTGGAGGTACCTCATCTTCAGGATCGAATTCCCAGCAAAGCGGCTCACAGGGCTCAGACGAGTCGGGCGGCGATGGCTCGGCAGACTCGGGGTCCAGCGATTCGGGCGTTAGTAATCTAGTTTCTGCTGTCCAACAGGCTGCTTCTCAAGCGAGAGCTTCTTCTCAAGCTGAAGCGACTGCGGGCGGAAATGCAGCATCCAATCAAGGAGGTGACTCGCAGGCGGATGAGTCTGCTGGCTCTTCAGGGTCACAAGCAGGCGATGCAGCTGGAGGTCAGAGTTCAGGAGGCAATCAGGAAGATTCGACTGGCTCTGATTCTGGATCGCAATCTGGCTCTGGGACTGGAGCAGGGTCTGATTCCGATGCAGCGCCTCCAGTATTCACATTCGATGGCCAAACACTAACGGCAGGAGGCGCCGCAACCTTCGGCGGAGAGACTGTATCTGCACTGCCCGACCGGAACAGGGTTGTCATCGGCGGTCAAACAATCTCTCTCGCCGACGGACAAGCCACCACCATCGCCCAAGCCGGCGGCAAGCCCATCGTCGCCTCCCGATCTGGCTCCGAGTTCGTCGTCGATGGTCAGACTCTCTCGCCCGGTCAGCAGATCACTGCTGGGCAGAGCACGGCTTCTCTCGCCGAATCGACGGGCGTATTGTTCGTCGATGGTAAGCCTACGACTCTTGCTGGGCCTTCTATCACTTTGGGTGGGTCGGTGATCAATGCTGTTGAGACGTCGCCTTCTTCCGGCGGTCTTGGAGGGTATATCTATTCCGGCATGGGAGGGTCCGAGACTGGTGGTGGTAGTGGGTCGGAGGGTAGCCCGGCAGGTGAGACGGGTGGTCCGGCGCCTTTCACTGGGGTTGGATCTCGCGTCGAGTTCTTGGGCTTTTCTTTCTGGACTGCGGTTCTTGTGGGCGCTTGGGTGATGTGAGACTGATAATGCGGTAATGTTTATGACGAAAAGTGTAGTCTTGTAATGAAGATCGATTAATAGTCAAGAAGGGAATGTTGCATACACATTCTACTGACGAACAAACTTGAATTCAAAAGCTGATTGCAGACACCCCAGGGCTCAATCAAACGACAGTCACCGCAATCGCAGTACAGTCACTGATTTCTCCCCCTTCAAGTCCATTATTGACATGCCAAACGTTCGTAGTAGACCCAGCCCGGCACTCGTAATTGACTCGCGACGCACCGTCATTCAAGTTACACATCAGCTGCTTGGACAAAGTGTTGACCTTGCATATCAAAGGCTCGTAATCGAGCGGAGGAGTTTCTGCGAAAATCACGGGGTTGAGTCGATCGGCGTACGCAGGACTTCCAAAGCTGAGTTTCAGTTGGCATGATGTGGGATCGAGTTGGAAACCCTGGGGGCCATTCTGTGTTCTCCAGATGATGCCGGTCGAACTATCCCCGAAGAGCGAAGCGATACTTCCGAGCTCACCAGTCACGTCGCTGCCTCCTGCCAGGAGCCGGAAAGCATCGCTGGTGACGGTTGCGTCAGGCGCAGGAACCGACTTCGTTTGAGTTGGGAAAACCGTCGGGATATACTATTTTTTGCATAAGTAACGATTCGATTGCTTGTGTGAATTCAGCCAGTGGCAAAGACGAAGACTTACAGTGACTGTAACCGTGCTTGTAGATTGAATGGTAACATCTACGCCTTTCACAACAATTGTTGGAGTTGGGATTGAGAGGCATTTACAAGCTGATGATATGATAGGAGCTGCTGTGTAGGTTGAGAAGCATGCGGGCTTGGCTACGACTGCTCGCTTCTCTTTCACGGTGACAGGTAGTGTGGCACATGTGCCAGTTGGTTGAACAGTTCTATGAATATGTCAGTTAGTTCTTTCCGGTGAGCAGCCGAGCTGTGTGTTCGTACACGGTGTTGCTTGGAGGAACAGTTACGGTGACAGTTATCGTGGTCCTTGTGTCTGTGAAGACACCTCCGGTGACACTGGTGGTCGCGAACACCGGGCTGTATTTGCTAAATTAGAGGCCTGTTTCAGCTCACTGTGATTTGTAATAGCCTTACTTGCTGGTTGTAAGGATGCTCGTCGATGTGACGGGTTTGATCGAAAGACAAAAGGCCGTCGCAGTGCTTTGAGCCTTCGCTTTCGTGACCAGCCCTGTCACAACAGCACAAAACGCCCCAGCAGTGGTTGTTCTTGCAGCTGGAGTTGTAGTTGGAACCCAAGGAGTGCTTGAAAATTGGGCCACTGGTGAAGCGGAGACTGCAGCTGCGATCGCAGCTAAGATATGCATAAGACGCCTGATGATAGAAGGACAGTCAGTCTCTCGTGTTTCCTGGTCCCGAGTCTTAAAGACATGGAGGATTGAAGGGTTACGCCATCCTTATGTAGACAATAGTACGGCAGAGCAGGTAGACATTAGGACTACAAGAACTTCGGTGGCGTTGACACCCAGGCTTCGAAAGACCATGCACTCAGGTAGCCACATTCTATCGCAGGTTTCATTTGTCTTCGTGTAAAGCATGCGTAGCAGGTGGTGGTGCTGCAAGCTTCACCTTGCCCGCTCTTGAATCATGATCCAGAAGCATAAGAAGGAGGCACAGGAAGGAAAAGCAATTTCCTCGCGAAGCAGCGGGCGCCTGAGATCCTCGAGAGGCAAAATGACAAATCGCGAGCTTCTTCCAAGCCCTTCACCAACGTGTTTAGTGAAGATTTCATCATCCATCGGGCGTGCGATATGAGCTGTTACACCTTCGACGTGGTGAAGATCTCTTCAGATCAAGGTGCAGCATGTGACCGCATGATATCAATCTAGAAGACCCGTAGCTGTTGAAACTTCGAAAACGTGAGCGCTCGAGATACGTAGCAGAACACATTTGGTTTGGGTGCCCGCCACGATGGAGTATCAAAAACCCATAGATCCAATGTGTTTGCGCTGATAGCCAGCGGTTTTAATTGGCTTCCTGGGCTGTAATCCCACAGATTTGTCTCGTCCGAAGCTAGATGGAGTAATGCAGATCACGGGAGATTCTGGACACCGACTGTGCAAAAGCGGTAGTCTCGAGATCAGACAAGCGTAGTGTTTCTTACCGACGACATGTGCGACAAATGGAACAACCTCGCAGCCTACTTGGCATAGACACCTTTCGGTATGGCGTCGCCCATGTACGATATGCGGCATGGCATGACAGTCCGACGTAGAGGTACATCTTCAAGGTGTGGGGACGATGCCTCTGGTTGATACGCGCTGCAAAGGCGAGGAGGCCAAGTTGGCAACAGTAGGCGATGTCTCACGGTGGAAAGCTTTGTAACGACATCCAAGTGCCACGCGAGATTAACCTTGAAATGCGTATGCTCTATCAAGATATAGTGTGGCGTGCAGTCCCGAGGGCTGGATCATCAGCCGTCACGTGGAACGGCTTAGAGCGATCCCTAGACTCAATCAAGGCTGCAGGGCTGATCGATGGTTTCGTTTCACATGTTGTTGACACTGCTTGACAAGGTAGTCGATTTTCATGAGATATTGATCAAGGCTTACCGTTAAGTTCAATGTTCTTCTCGACCAAATCTCCCAACGAAGATCTGACCGAGTTGGTTGGCTTGAATTTACCATGGCCAGCCGACCTAGTCAAGAATATGGGAACCATAAGGCCGAAATCATCCATCGCGATGTTGACGGCAAAGATGATGTGATGAATTGGGTTCGTGAACAGTTGTGGTGATGGAAAGGAAGCTCCATTGTCAGCTGATATGGCGTGAAGCAAGGGGCGATGCCAAGACTGTGCCAATTTTCTTTCGGAAGTCGCTTCTTCGTTACAGGTCTCTTCAATCACAACGCAATATTTTCTTCCGGATGCTCCAAGGATATTTTGGTTGCTGGGGATATGTCTAGAGGCCACCGGGGTCATGCACATGGTCCAGTGGAATTTCCCGGACAGACAGAAGAGGCAGACCCTCTGGCGACACTCTCCAACGCGAATTGGGGGCTGACCTGGAAGCGGACAACGAGCCATGCCGATTCGCCAACTCAAAAGAGACGCATCCCTCTTCCAGCGGCAGTGCCTGTTCTTGGTACTCTAATAGGACTGGTCTTCTACTTCAACACTTTGGGATGCACCAGATGGTCAGAGTTCCAGAACAAATGCCAAGCGTTCGAAGACCTTGGTGGCATTGTCCGGGGCATGGACTGCTTCAAAGCTGGCATCAGCTATGTACTTAGTACTTTGCTTGCAGTTTTCATCGGAATGTTTGCAGTGGACTTCCTGACAACTCCTTCGGAGCATCGGAAGGCGAAAACAACAAGGATGACCTCAGCACCCAGAACGCCTCAACTTCAGCAGCTGTCGCAGGATACCTGCATGTTCTCCAACATTCGAAGACCTTCGACAATCTAAAGTAAAGCTGTTGAACAGCTGACAGATTTTGGTAAGAATCTGGTCCTCCTGGATGCGACGTCATCTGAACGATCCACCGGCGCCGCAACCGTGAGAAGGAAATGCCTGCCAAAGAATCAGATACTAGCCTAACAGCTATTGAGATAGAACAGAGAAATTCCATGCACTGTGTTTTATTAAGCACAAATGTTGCACAAAGAAATGTCACCTCGATATTGTCTCACAGCCATATCGAGTACGCAGCTCGATCTGAGTATTGCTCTTCGGAACAAAGAAATCGTTCAGCTATTAGCGTTCCCTCTGTAATGCTTTGGGAAGGTAGGGAAAAGAAACCCTTGCTGGGAACGATGAGCAGAATGTGTGTTGATGGCGGTACTCTTGAACAAGTGGCCGTCTAATGAAAAATAAGCAGGAATGCTTGTTCCATCAAACCCTAGCATATTTTTGGTTGACAAACAATTGCTTCAAACATTAAAAATATCGACATGCGTCTCCCTGAACCAGACTTCATGACTTCATGTTTGCTGCTCAAGGGCAGTTATACAACATGCATATCATTCACGGGCACTCTCGGCTCACGTCAAGAACCATCGTATCGCAGGACGAGTGATCGTTCCGATCGTTGCGGTCGGCATTCGGCTGCTCCGCGTTCCAATAGCGTTATGCAAGAAACCGCTTCTAGGGCCATGCATATCCTCGTGTTCCTGGCGCGATGGGATAGAGTTTATGGTGAACGTCTTTGTGCCTTGGCGTTCGACGACGACCAGGCTACAATTAGAGATGTTGAATTGCAAGGTTGCTTGGACGTATACTTTCTAACATCAAATCAATCATGCAAACAACCGTCCAAGATTTTCATTCACTCGCATGCTGCATATATACCCAGCCTTATGTGAACGAGAGTATGGGACCGGTGACGCGGCCACGCGAGATTCAAGCTTTGGAAGCAGCAAGCCATTGAAGTCAATCCGCCTTTTTTGTGGACATTGGTGGCTCCGTTAAGTAACGCCGTTTCTTCTGTTGGGCACTTTCGAGTAGGAAAATCCGTAGGCAGCGATTATTGTAGCAGCGGTGCTTCTTTGCTTGGTCTTGTGTCACACTCGACTGACTCCAGCGTTTCCTTCAATCAATTGATGCCCACGCTCGAAGGGCGCCTCTCGTTTATGTCATTCGTTTTGCCTGCGCGATAATGCGCGTGCCTCTCTTTGAGCCCACGGCAAGGGCCATGGCGACCTTGCTGTGCGTCGTGCTTACATTTGCGTCTTTCGCCCTGGCTGATGTCAGGTTTGTTAAACCTGAAGCCGGCGGCAATCTGAAGTCGGGTTTGATTGACGTACAATGGGAAGACTCGGGCATCAGCCCTCCCATCTCGGAGCTTACCCAATACACTCTTTCACTCATGGTCGGAGGGAACGAAGATGATGATATGGTAGGTAGCTCTGAAGCCGATCTCCGCTAGGCCCAACGCTGACCCAGGCCCAGCAACCCATATCGACATTTGAGTCGGACGGATCATATTCAAGAGGAGACTCCACTTCAGGAACGATTCCTGAAGGTATTGCTGCTGACATTGACAATGGCTTGTAAGTATGATGTTACAATCCAATCTGAGCACACACTAACAAGATTCATTGCAGCTTCTTTCGCATGACATCCACAAAAGAGGCTGGAGGCGTAGTGATCAACTACTCCGACCGTTTCAGTATCTCAGGTCTCTCAGGCGAAACAGCACTCAAAATCAGGCAGGCAGCCCAAGCTCTGGATGGCAATACCGACGGCCCACCATCTGTGGGCAACGATGAATCTTCCAGCAGCACGTCCAGTTCAGCTAGCCCGACAGCGACAAGCAGTACAGCGAATGAAGCAAGAAGAAGTTCTGCAGCGACTTCTTCCTCTCCAACGCAAAGCTCGACAAGCACACCCTCACCATCATCAAGCGCCGATTCCTCTTCCTCCAGCCTCTCCAAAGGCGCCACAGCCGGTCTCGCAGTGGGAGTGATCCTAGCAGTCCTCGCCCTTACCGCCGGCATCATGTCATACCTCTACGTCAAACGGCGCAAAAAGCAGAACGAAGTCCAGGAGATCTTACCGGGAAATCCGTTCCAGCAGCAGCATCATCATCATCACGCCATGAGCGAGCTCTCCACGGATGAGCTCGTGAGGCCCAAAACCGTCTGGACGCACCATACCGAGCTGAGTTCGGAGAGTATGGTTCATGAAGCGGGTGCGGGAGAGAGACCGCCGGAGTTGGATCATATGGCTTTCCGTGCGGAGTTGGAGGGCTGTTCGCCGATGTCGCCGGTGTGGCCCGTTGATGCCAAGAGGTGATTTGGTCATGATATGTACTATTATGAATTTTTGTAGTGTTTCTAATGAATCCAAGAGTGATCGTTTTTTTTTATTTTATTTTTTTTATTTATTTTATTTTTTTTTAGAGTAGTTTGGGCTGGTGGAATTGCTAGAAGGTGTTTGAAATCGGTATTTTTCTCAACGTCTGATAGCTGCTACGTCCTGGGCCTTCCACGCCCGCCCACATCGACTTTAAGGGGTATCATCATTCTTCAAGGCTCTCAGAGAAACCGACACCACTCCCCGATGCGGTATTGTATCGCTTCTCACCTCCCACCAATCTGTCCCTTAGGGAGCGGTGGCACCCAAGAGAAGACAAGGTTGAACCCAATGATCATGATACCCATAATCCAGAAGCTCTCAGCATAGTCGGTCCCATGGAATCTGAACAGAATAGCAAAGATGACACCGCCAAAGTTGCCCAGGGCGCCGACCGTGCCGCTCAAGACGCCGTTGGCGTGCGGGTGCACGTGGGGAACGAGCGCGAAATTGGCTCCATTGCCAGCTTCCAAAAAGAAAGCCATACCAGCAATGAGCCCGAACATGGCGCTCTCCTGGTGTGGATCGCTCAGGCCGATGGCAATGAGGAAGGCGCCTGAGATAATGCCAACGAAGAGGATCCAGGCTTTCTTCATCCACAGGTTCGTGGAAACATGCTTGTAGATGAGGTCGCTGATGATGCCACCTAGTGGTCTGGGGGCGAAGGCTTTGTCAGCGAAGGTGTCATGAGAGGCAAAATCAGGCGTCACATTCTTACCTGGTGATGACGTTGAGTAGGCCGAACATGCTCGCCCATTGCCCCGAGCGAGTCTGACCAAGGTACGGAAAGTTCTTGAGATAGTACGATCCAATGTAGCTGTTGATGGCGAGTTCACTTGATGCTTGTCAGTAACCTTTCAACTGTCAAGCGATCAACAACGTTCACTCACCCTCCAAACGAGCAAATGTACGTAGCGCAGTGGAAGGCCGTCTGCAAGGAAAAGATCACATGCATCATCTCCTTTCCCGTCGGCGCAACAACGATCTCGCCTTGTGCCACCGCCCTCATCTCATCTTTAGACATCCGTGCCTCCTGGTCGGGGATGACAGTGATACTACCCCTGCCATAGTCAACTGTGGAAGGCTGGCGCTCGGCGGTCTTTTCGCCCTTCTCCATGTCGCTTTCTGTTGGCTGCTCTTGTGTATCCGCGCGCTCGGACGGAGGAGATGTATAAGGCGTCGGGTCTACGTGAGCGTGCAAGAGAGCTTGGGTGGCCTGGTGACGTTCGCTCCATTTGCCGGTCGGCGTGTCCTCGCAAAGGAAGAACATTCCGGCGGCGGTAGCGCAAATTAGGATGAAGGGAACGATGAAGGCAACACGCCAGGCCTGTGATGAGGTTAAGCCTTGGTCGATGCGGAGTGAGTCGTAGATCAAGGGCATGAGGAAGTAAGTAATCCCGCCACCAGAGTTACCCCAGCCGCCGATCAAAGCATTGGACGTTCCGACAATATTTTTGTCGAAGAACCCGGTTGACCAGACCTGGCAAGGTACGAAGGTGCCTCCAAGTATTCCAACGAAGAATCTCAAAGCGATAAGACCGGACACATTGGTCACCAGGCCAGCCATCGCCGTTGGTATTGCGCCTGCCAAAAGCACGCCAATGTATGTCCATCTCGGACCGAATCGATCACACATAGGTCCAGCCACAAAGCGAACGACGAGTGTGCCGGTCAGAGCCGCAATGTTGGAGTTGGCCACATCCGGTTGTGTAAGATTCAGATCTGCTCTGATCGTTCTGACCAAGAGAGGTGGAAAGGCATACCTGAGCTCACTTTAGCACTAGAACTTGATCCACGAGGCATGTCGTGGACCTTACCAAGACCAAAAGGCTATGAAGAAGCCCCACCAGGAGAAGAAGAAGACTCTTCCATATTGGTTGATTGGGTTGAAGACAGGAATGGATCGTGCCTTTCTGTTGATGGGGTTGATGGTCGGCGCCGACCACAGAACCGAAATCGGAAACATGATTGCTGGTAAAGCGAGATGATCGTCACTGTTGCGAATTGCAACCTACCTGTGTCGGTGACAACACGGTATTATATATACCAGAAGCTATCCCGTCTCCCTTGGCTCAAGCCATGTACGAAAAGCAACAAAATACAGCGGGATGCACACTGAGGTCGATCTACGGCCAGCCAAGCAGTGCTAGTCGGGTTGTGCAATGAGAAAGCCTCTGCCAGACCTCAACATCTCACGATGCAGCCGCTCAGGATTGGTGCGTACCAGTGTAACTATCACTTGGGCTTGCGACGACATGAACTTGTTGTGCTTCTCCGGGGAGAAAGATTCAGATATTTGTAAAGACGTGGAGAAGCACGGTGAACCCGACAACCTAGACGATTGAAAGCCCAAATTCTGCTCAATCAACTGTTCGACTTCGGTTCGCTGTGCAGATAACAGAGCGCCTTATCTCTCGGCTGTGTGTTGAGGCTGCAGCTTGTATGTTTGAGGCTTGCTCTCGCTATCACTTGGCGTCAAATGGTCCTGTCGGTAGCGGTAGCGTTATCGACCCCACGGAGGTTGGAGATCCTGGAGAGTACCCGTGGGACCAACTCCAGGTTCTAGCCAATGCGCCGGTTTGGTGTGATAAGGTGACGAGAGTGAGATCTAGCCCACGTGGGTTATTGAGATCCGCGGAGGATGGCACGACGTATCGGCAGTGAGTCGAATCTTTCTGGGGGTTATCAGTGTTTGTCCTTTTGACTGAAGAAGTGACCAGTAAGCTGTGAGGTGAAGGGAGGTTGTTATCAGGAAACAAAGAATGCCGTTCCAAAACGGAAGCTCTATCAAAAGTGGGTCCTTTCTTTCTGCCTCAGGCATGCAAACAGCTCAAGGTTGGTCGCGCGACCATGTGATACATGGCAGTCCAACTCTTACGAATCGGTCAGGTGTATAAAGAGGCCTCTGAATGTTAGCCTTGTTCGGAGCAAGAGGCCGATTTGATACGACACCGGTGTGCTTCTATACAATCTTGCCCCATGGAGGTTGGAAGGTGCCTATGGTAAGTGAGAATCGGGACGAAATGAAGAGATCAGTCTTTTAGAGCGATTGTGCTTGAATAGTTCTTACGTTCTGACCGGTTCAAAACATTACACTGTATCAAGTGTGGATTGATGTATGTGCATGCGATTCCTGATCTCACCATATCAGTGTGCTCGCGCTCCGACCTGGCTGCCCTCTGCATCTCGAACCCAGATCCTCGAAATGCTCCTCATGCTGATTGCCGGGATAGTGCAGCTAGAAACGAGCGTGACGGCTGCACATCTGGCGGCAAAGAGGCATGAGCCCAGGAATATTGAGTAGCGGTGTGCTCTTCTTTCAGAGACATGAACCGCGCTCACGTAAACCAAAGAAGAATCCGATCTCGGGCCTGGCAACGTCGCTGTAAGATCTGGTCGTTTGATTCAGCATCGATTGAACGACTTGGCGACGTTTCTTGAAGTAGATTCTGTGGCAGGTGCTTCGCTGTATCGAGAGCCTCGACATGGCGCGATCTTTCCAGTCGGCGTATATTAGGTCTCCGCCGCGTTTTAACAGGCGTCTCTGTAATGTACGCTTTTCTTTATCCAGGTATGCTTCCGCCAGATCATTCATCCATCTGCCATGCATACTTGAGAGCCTCTCGATTCTGAGCCGCATTACGCGCCTGGAACCACTTCTTCTCAAAACCATTCGACCGATCAACACCATCCCACCTCCAACCAGGTCGAATGCCATATCTGTTCGGCTCAGCAGCACCCTGATAGCTCCTAGCACTGCTCTTTGCCTTCCCACCCTTACTCGTCCCAGAAGTCTTCTTGCTCGCCAACAGCTGAGCCATAGGATCATTCCATCTCTCCTTCTCCTTCAGCTCCGCATTCATCTTCTCATCATCCGCGTGCCGCGCCACCCCCTGGACTTTCATATCTTTCAGCGCCTGCATCCTCTCCTCCTTCTCCCGCCTCTGCACATCACCCTTCCTGCTCTCCAGCTCCTCCTGATTTTTCCTCTCCTCCTCCTCCGCCTTGGCGCGCAGCTCCGCCCTCTTCATAGCCACATTGATAATCCTTCCAGAAGCATCGCGATAGATAGTCTCTTGCGCTTTACCCGTCGGATCCAACCCAGCCTCTTGCATGGCTTTCCGCTCCGCCTTCTCCTTCCTCTTCAGCGCCGCCGTGACTTGATCCGCGCTCTGCAGCCCAGCCATAGCGCCCGACCCCATCATGGGGCCATCGTACCCCTCGCCCTCGATTGTAGGCGCATCGTCATCTGCGTTTTCCCGCGCTTTGCTCTCCGCTTGCGCGTCTGCCAGGATGGCGTCTGCCGCTGCTTGGTCGGAGTCTTTGGGCGCGTTTGAGCCGACTGTGATCCATTTTGATTTTTTGGTTGGTTTGTTCAGGCCTCCGGCGAGGGCTGCGCCGCCGGAAACCGTAGGGCCGTCATCGTCAGAGGAGTTGTGGTTTGCGCCGTTGGTCCAGTCGTCGGCGCCGTCGTCGGCGATGGTGAGGGCTTCGGCTTGGGCTTCTTTTCTTTTGCGCTTTTTGGTGGGTTTGGAGTCGGCTGAGAGGTAGTTCTTTGCGAGGTAGTCTGCTAGAGGCATGATCTTGTGGGTGTTGGTGTGGGTTCATAAGAGGGTTTGTGAGATCTAGAAGAAGAAGGTAGCTCGGCTATGGCTCACGAGCGCTGTGATTGGCTGTGGGGTGAGAGTGCTTGCAGTACGTTTAATCGAGCATTATTATTACTGTATCACGCAGACATACTTGACTGCCCAGCACCACAAATTATGTGAAAGACGTAATCGACATCATGCCACAGACTGAAGAGGCAGCCGCTTGGTTCGCGGCAGTGTATCAAGCGATACAAGAGATACCTCACGGTCGAGTCACATCATACGGCCACATTGCCACGCTCATCGGCTATCGTAAGTACATGCGTGCAATGACGAGCAGTAAAGAGAACGACCCATTGACATCTGTACGACCTTATAGCCGAAAGACCAAGGTCAGCTACTTGGTTGTTCATCACCAAGAAGAAGACTCTCAATCGGCTAACAATCACATAGACAAGTAGGCGTCTGCCTCAAACACCTGCCATCGGCCTCGAATCAACCCAACGCGCGCTACAACAGCGACACCGTCCCGTGGCAGCGTGTAATTAACTCCAAAGGGGTCATCAGCCCAAGGTCAGATTTCGCTACAAATCGTTCAGACATCTATATGCTGATTCTCATTGTAGGGGAGTCAACGGCGCTGCACGTCACGAAGATGCCCTGGTTCAGGAAGGCGTCCAGGTCGACCGCGGCAGTCTAGGTGAAAGAACTGTTGATTTCAGAGTCTATGGATGGTTCCCTGATAGACTGCCTAGTCGGGAGGCGGAGTCGGATGGCGAGGAAGAGGGTTTGTTTGTATGATTATTGATGGAAGCAGAAAGAGTCAACATGGCTCTCCGATCGAGATAGGGTTCGGTGAACGCGTCTGGTTAGCCTTTGAACAAGATAATATGAATAGGTTCTATAATAAGCACAACAGGGGATTGGCCGACTATCGCTCATCATGGCTGTCGATGATGAGGATTCATCTCCGCAAACAGACAGCCGATGACCTCGATGGATAGACCGAGGTCTGCAAACAAGCGCGTCACCGAAACAAAGGGACAATCTAGATCTGGGTCATATAAGCAGAGCCAGGCCAGTAACGCCACCCAGTCATCGCACGCGCTCCAACTCTCCAGCATAGTCATTCGCCGAGCAGTGAAGTTGGTGAGGCGTGGCTGACGACGATGACCCGTTGGTCATCCCGGATCCCGGCGTGTTATCATCATCGCGTGGAGACGGGGCATGCAGGGCGTTTGGTGTAGCTTGTTTGGGGAGGCAGCTCCTCGGTCAACAGGCGTTTGATGCCATCGGCCTTTGTTATGTGTTGAGATAGCAATAAGAGAGTCTTGTTCTCTTTGTTATACACCCTGCAAACCGACACCGTATCCTCAAGCATTCTTCAGACATAATCTATTCTGGAGTGAAACACGCCTGAACCTTAGTTCTTATCTGCGCCACCTTCAGCTCGGTTGGCCAAACAGTCATATCACAAACTCCTGCCTTGTTGAGACTCCACACTCCGTGGTGCCTGCTGCCAGTCACGGGTCGCCGTGATTGTGTCATCCCATCCTTTGTTCTGCCTTGCCTTGTCTCGTTCGACCTCTCTGCTTCCCACGTCCACTCCAAAACCCACTTCTCTCCCTAAGAACCCTCGCATACAACAAACGTCCAGACAAGAGCTCCACGCTTCTTCAACGCCTTACCAGTGCAGATCACTGAAAGTAAAGACCAGCCGATCGGCGACTCTGTCCCTCCCTCATCGTCAACAAACAGCTGCAGCTGTCCCACAGCCATGTCCTCTGAGCAAACCTCGTCGACCTCCGACCTGCGCAGCGGTGCTCAAGACTACAAGCGCGACGCAGCACGCAAGCACAAATGGGGCATGGGCGCCGTCGAGACTCGCGGCCGCGGCATCGGCAACCCTCGCCCTCTGCGTCCGTCTGACACGTAAGGACCACCGCCTTTGTATCCCATCCCGCCTGTCGAACAAACACCACTAACCACCGCCATCCGCAGTGCCATCAAGACCTCCCCCCGCTTCCAGTTCGGCCTCGGCCGGCCCGTCAACCACGCCCGCCTCTCGCGCAAACAAGCCATGCTCGAAGGCAACACGAGCGACGAAGCCTCGTCCAACACGTCCGCGTCCGACTTCTCCGACGACACGCCCTCCCCGCCCGCCGACGCGGACATCACGTACTCTTACGACGCCTCGCACGGCCCGACGCAGGGCAGCCAGATTTTCAACGTCGCGCTCGCCAAAGCCGTCGAGAAGTTCGAGGAGCGCGAGACCGTCAAGCTCGTCAAGGACGAGTACGACGTGCTCGACGCTGAGGGCGAGTCGGTCGCCAGCCCGGCGAGGAAGGACAAGGCGAAGAAGAACGGCGGGATGGGCGCGACGAGGGTGCCGGATGCGGACGAGGAGTATGAGTTCGTTTGAGCTCGTGGGACTTTGTTCGTGGGTTATTTCATGCGGTTTGCGTCATTCGACGCCGGCGTTGGTGTGCTGATATGTCTGACCTGTTTCGAAGACGATCGCTATCGTAATGCTACGCATCGCGCGCGGATTGGGTTTGGGTTGGGTCTGTCTATGGTTTGATGATATCATATTCGGCGTTTTTAGCATGGTTCATGAGAAGAACCCTGGCGTTGGCGGGCGGTCTTCGATGACATGAGCTGCTGGATACCCTGCGAGATATTGTTTTCAAGGCCGCTTTTGCTCTGCTTGCAGTAGGATTACACTGTAGCAGCAGCAACAGCAGTCTGCTTTCTGTGCTTTTGATACGAATGCAATGAGATATGCAACCTACCGTGCAGTCAATTGGCTGCGTGGAAACCAGATTTGACCCTTCCTTCTGGCTTGTTGTTCCGTATGCATTGACATGATAGTGAGAAAGGCGGTATGAGATGCGAGGGCGAATACGAATGCCTGGTTTCGTACGTTGATTGGTCGTGTTTCGCGCCGCAGGTGATGGGTCGTGTGCCTGAGGATAGAGTGATCGCTGCGCCCCATCGACAAGGTATGTTGGATGCCTAATCCTGTTGTTTAAAACGCTGGGAGGATCCTCTCCTTGATTTCCTCGATCTTCTCGTTTCCGTTCAGATGAATCTGCCCAGCGACCTTGCTGAAAGAGCATCGTCCAGTCCGCATGGTAGGTACCTTATGCAACCAAGTCACTACGCTGACCGCCACCGTATCACCAAGCAAAACGATGCAGTATGCCTCTGCCTGTACATGTAGACAACAAGGTCTGGCCGTGTATCTGGCTCCCTCGACATGGGGATGAAGGTACTCGCATTGCGAATCTGCGAATTTTGGTTTGTGCGAAGAGACGGGAAGATGCAGGTCAGCTTGAAGTGTTAAAGTCGTGGGCCTGCTCTCCCGCCGAGGGTGTCGGTCTACATTTCAACAAGGCAAACAACATTGCAAAACGCATTCGAATGACATCTTGACAGCACACAAACACACGCGATCGAATCGCCGTGGTGAGAGACGAAGAAAATAATCAATCTCCATACTGGACTTGACCAACCGGACAAAAAACCCTATCTTCACCGGTCTAAAGCAATGATGCGCTGGCAGTAGCTGCACTCAGCCCTCCTGTGCGCCGGACCGTCGCAGAAACTATGAAGATGGCTGCCAAAGACACTCGCGATCGAGCCTCGTCCTGACACAGAGTCAGCTGCGTGCCACCAGCTCGAGGCCAGAGGAACGACGGGATCGCACACCTCTTGCGACCAGCGGCTCGCAAACAACAATCACCGCGGCCTTGTTCTGAAGCTTCGCCCTGCCTTGTTCCGCTCGGTCTCAAGCATTTGCCAGCGCTAATGCAGCCTCTCTCTCGTCTGGTGTTCCAATGGCCACCTCACAGCACCTCGCCCGCTTAGCCCGCGACGCCGAGGACGTCGCCTCCGTTCTAAAGGTGTTTCGCGATCAGTATGAAGAGACGTCCAGCGTCACCAGTATTACAGATGCTATAGGAAAGCTCTTCGGCGTCAGCTCTGCTCTCCTCAAGCTGGGCGATTCCCAACACGAGTCACGCTACCGCTCGAGTTGGTACCGCATCCAAGGCGATGTTGACCTGGTATATCGGAGTGCGACGCACACGCTGGAAGCCGCGCTGGACATGGTCGATCGTCCGGCTGACTCGCAATGGATGGTCTGGGGCGATCTCAACTACCGCATGTCGAATGTAGAAAGGGTGGATTTCCTGGACAGGCTGAATTGGTATCAGATTTTCTGTCGAGACTTGTTGGATGTCATAAGTGGTCGTTCCAGCGACACTTTGTCACGCCTAAGAGATAAGCTGCAAGACCTACTTCGCGCACAAGAGCATGCCAAATTCCTCGAGCAGACAGGCCATCTCCTCGACTCAGGTGAGCATCGATACTGCCATCTCTTGTAGAAATTCGTCCTCAGCGTCTTTGAAGCGTATCCGCTGAGACTCAGCTAGCAGCTAGCACACCCAAACCACCACAAATTGCGTGGCAAACACCCGCAACTCCACGACCAAGACCACGTAGGCCTGGTTCCGACTTTAGCGATCCGGCGCGGTCGCCCCCTCCGCCCGTACCTGAAGCGCCTTTGGAATCACCTACTCTCACGTCAAGCTCCACGCACACGTTGAACTCCAGTCAGACCTCTAGCTATGGCACTCCGCCACGACATTGGGCGGAGAACATCTTTGTTGGCTTGCAAGTTGGGGCGCGCTCTCCCTTTAGGGGTGATTATCACCTGTGAGCATTCGTTTGAGGATTTTGCTTTTCGTATCTTGACCTAACAATCAAGAAACAGGGATATCGAGAGCTTCTGCTTGGGCGAACCTCAGCGCGATGCAAAGATACTTCTCGGCGAGGAGGGGTTTATCCCGATTGCACACATGTGAGTGAAACCACCCACCATACCCGACAAGTGAAATGCTCATGGAAACATTTAGGACCTTCACGGACACCGAGTGCATCGTCACCTTCTACCTCCGCCCGGAAGACCGCCGGGCTCGCATCCTAATCGCATCAATCGACTCACGCGACCGCGAAAGCCTCTTCTGCGTCCCGCTAAACACCCTGCGCGTAATCCGCAACCGCTCGATCCTCCAACTCTGCCGGGCCAGCGGCCGCGACGGCTCCCTCTGGCCCTGGGCCAAGCTCAAATTCATCTACTACGAGCGCATGGTGCTCTTCTACTCGACGTTCGTCGCCCTCAAGCGCCAAGACGAGACAGAAACTCCCGTAGAACTGCTCGAGGACCCACAAGACATGGACGACGAGGAGCTGTTCGGCGGCGTGATCCGCGCCGGTAATGGAATGTTGCACGCTCTGCGGCTGTTCAGATGCTATGGTTCTGGTGCTGTGAGGCTCGAGGCTAGGCCGTTCGAGGGCGCGATGGAGGAAGTGCCGATTTGGACGGCTTTCTTGACGAAATATGTCCTGCAGAGGGATCAGGATTTTCTGGCGCTGGAGAATCAGTCGATCGTGACTATGTGTCGGCCGAAGCCGGAGCCGTTTGTTTTTGTTTCCGGGTATAGGCTTCCGCAGACGGCGGATGGGAATCATTTTGTTTTGCGGTTTGATTCGAAGCAGGGTGAGTTTGGTGTTTGTCTCTCGGATGACAGTATTTGTATGGATGGCTGACTCATGGTGGCAGACGCGAGCGAGTTCAAGATCGAGTGGAACAGGCTCTGCAGTGCGGCGAGAAGGTCATGAGGTTGGTTTATTTGGAGGAAGTCTTGTTCATCGAACACTTAGCCAGGCGTTTTCGGAGTGTTGCGGCCATGTGTGTGGCGCGGATCTCTGTTTCACTGCATGATGAAATGAGGCAGAGTGCTGTATCACGACTCAGCCTAAAAAGGGAAGCAACGAGAGAGCCTCAGAAATCAAATGTTCACTCCACTTCAAATTCACACAATCGGTCTGTTCTACACACCACTGTCATTGTAAAGATGGCTGCACCACGCGGTGTGGGTTGCTTATCTGTTTCTTGAAGTCTGCCTGACTAGGTATGATCCATGGCCACGTCTCCAGAAGGTTTTTGATTGACCTGAAGCTTAAAAAGCCTCTCATTACTGGGAGGGAATGTGAGGAGTGAAGCAGTATGTAAATAGAGTTAAAGTAACATGTCATTTACCTAAGCCTTGCCCTTTCATTCAGGCAACCTAGCTTCCCGTTTGACGAAGCGATGGACTCTCGTCCACGCAGTGCAGCCATTCTAACGGTAGCTATAATGACAAGGCAGATTTTGAGTTATAAAACGCCGCAGACCCACGTTGGCGGGCAGATCCGTGAGCCGAGAAGTTTGGAGGTGGATTCAGACCCTCCGCTAGGCAATCTTAGGTTCTAGGACAAACTTTGATATTTGCCCGTTCGCAGGAAAACTAGACGCTGAAATAAACACCCATCTTCCTTCCTCGCCCCGCTACTCTTTCTATCACATCCCACTTTCTACTCACCACCTCCTTCTCTACCTCCCCTTCACCACACTCTCGCTTCACATCCGCCAACATGTCCAACGCCGCCAACGACCAGCCCGCGCTTAAGGCCGGCCCCGATATGCCTCACAGCGAAGTGTAGGTGCCCGCCAGTTGGCTAATGGTCGAGAGATCTCTGCAAGAGCAAACGCTTACACGGAACCTTGCAGTCACTACTTCAACAGCTACAATCACCATGGTATCCACGAGGAGATGCTGGTTAGTACATGTGTACGAGTTCCTCAAGGAAATCATCTGACAACCTGTCACAGAAAGATGAGGTCCGCACCAAGAGCTACCGCGATGCCATCTACAACAACCCCCACATCTTCAAGGACAAGGTCGTCCTCGATGTTGGCTGCGGTACCTCCATCCTCAGCATGTTCGCCGCCAAGGCCGGCGCGAAGCACGTTATCGGTGTCGACATGTCCACCATCATCCACAAGGCCAAGGAGATCGTCGAGGTGAACGGCCTGTCCGACAAGATCACCCTCCTGCAGGGCAAGATGGAGGAGGTTGAGCTGCCTTTCCCCGAGGTCGACATCATCATTTCCGAGTGGATGGGATACTTCCTTCTTTACGAGAGCATGCTGGACACCGTCCTGTACGCTCGTGACCGTTACCTTCGCAAGGACGGCCAGGGCCTCATCTTCCCTGACAAGGCCACCATCTTCATGGCTGGTATCGAGGACGGCGACTACAAGGAGGACAAGATTGGCTGTATGTTCACCACCCGTGCTTTGCGGCCATTTGCTAGTGCTGATCTTCAATTTTCCAGTCTGGGACAATGTCTGGGGCTTCGACTACAGCCCTCTCAAGCACACCGCCCTCACCGAGCCTCTGGTCGACACCGTCGAGCTCAAGGCCGTTGTCACCGACCCCGCCGCCGTCCTCACCCTCGACCTCTACACCTGCACTGTCGCCGACCTGGCCTTCCAGCTGCCCTTCTCCCTCTCCGTCCGCCGCACCGACTACATCCACGCCATGATTGCATGGTTCGACATCGAGTTCGCCGCCTGCCACAAGCCCGTCCGCTTCTCCACCGGTCCCCACACCAAGTACACTCACTGGAAGCAGACCGTCTTCTACCTCAAGGACGTCCTCACCGTCGAGGCCGGCGAGCAGGTCAAGGGTCAGCTCACTTGCAAGCCCAACCAGGACAACCGCCGCGACCTCGACATCGCCATCGACTACGAGACGCAGACCGACGACAACGGCCGCACCGCCGGTGGCCGCTGCGAGTACAAGATGTGCTAAGCGCACATTTGATCTTCGAGCCCGCTTTGTGCATATTTGAGCGGACAAAAAAAGTCAAATATGGATGGATCTTGATCAGCTGCTCGACGACTCATGAGGTAAAAGACACGGCTTCACAACACACATAAAAGGGACTCGTCTTGAGCGCTATAGTATTCACTGGGTTCCCCTCCTATTCGGCGTCAGGGGCGTTGCTTTTTTCGATATGAGGTCATGAAAAAGGGATCCAAAAGATTTTCTGGGAGGTGCTTTGCATAGCGTTGCATATAGCTTTTGGTTGGGGGAGGGGGATTCTCTTTCTCTGTTTCTTTTTCTGTTTTATTTACTGCTTGTTCCTTGCGGGATTTATATTATTGGGTCGCAGCTTTGGCTTCGCTGACCGGTACGCGGATGTGTAGATGGATATACCCAACAAAAGAGAGTTTCGACTTCTTGCTTCCAAGATCTTCTTGGAAATCCATTCCATTCCTCAACTTGAATCTACGGAGCTCATTATAACGATCCTCTAGGCCCGTCACATACCACCTCAAAACGACCTCTCCACCATCCATATCCACGCAGCAACCCCCCAAACCTCTCACCACTCAACCCGCCATCGGGACCTCCCCCCACCTCGCCCCCGTATCCCCCTCCCAAACCCTCCACAACCCTTCCAACTCCCCCTCCCCCAACCCCTCAACCGCCGTCCTCCTCCTCCCCATCCGATCCCAAAACCCCCCTCCCCTCCCCTCCCCCACCACCTCCCCATCCTCCGTCGTCGCAAGCCACAAACCCGTCGCAGCGCCTTGCTCGACGGGCACGCAGAGCGAGGTGCAAGCTTTCAGAAGCTGGAAGAGAGGGTCCGCCAGCGCGCCTGGGGGGCTCGTGGTTTTGGCGAAAATGGCAGTGGAGGTGTAGCCTGGTGTGAAAGCGTGGGCGAGTTTGCGGGCTGGGGAGATTGGGGCGGGGTTTCTGTCGAAGCGTGCCTGGAGTAAGGATGCGAAGGCGACTTGCATGAATTTCGTGTCGGCGTAGAGGGCTGAGTCGGGGATAGGATTTCCTGGTGCTGGCGCCAGGCGTGGGAGGTTGAAGAGCCGTCTTGGGCTTGCGGCGTATTGGCCCGTGCTGGACGTGAGGATCACGCGGGCGGAAGGGGAGAGGTGGGGTTCGAGGAGGGAGGTGAGAAGGAATGAACCCGCGAAGTTGGTCGCGTAGATGCTTCCCAGGCCTTCGGGCGTGGTGCGTTGGTCGGACGGCGTGCTGGCTATGCCGGCGTTGTGGATGAGGATGTCGATTTGGGTTTCTGGGTTCTGCGAGGTCCAGGTTGTGGCGAAGGCGCGGACGGAGGAGAGGGAGGATGTGTCGAGTTCGAAGACGCGGATGCGGTTGGAATTGAGGTGAGGGCAGACGGAGAGGATTTCGCTCGCGGCTTGTGCGCCTTTGGTGGTGTTGCGGCAGGCTAGGTGGACTGTTGCGTTTTGTTTGGCGAGTGAGAGGGCGAGCGAGAAGCCGATTCCTGAGTTGCCGCCGGTTATTATGGCGGTTTTGCCGGTGAGGTCGACTGGTTTGACTTTGAGCGTGGGAAGGAGACGGCCGATTAAGATGAACAAGGACGAGACGAGTGAGTCCCAGATTATGAGTGCTGATACAATCATCGTGCCGATGAGAGACGACATGATTGTGGTTGTTGTCTGATAGCTTTGGTTTGTCAAACTAAAGGTCAATTCAGCCATTGGGGTCCAGCTTATTTATATCACTATCCATTTAGATCGAAAAACCACAGTCCCAAGCACTGAGTTGTGCACCTCGATGCAAGTCTTGTATCGTTGACGTCTTCATGCCTCTTGCGGCCGTATATTCCTTCGCTCCTTGGCGTTGGATCCTCAATGAAGGCCGACAAGCCTGTTGTTTACCTCGACCTGCACTTTCAGCGATCCACTCGCCATCTGGTCGAGCACAGCATCGAACGGATATTCTAGAATTCCGAAGATATGTACTACTGTAGGGTCGCTGTCTCGGCTATTTTGGAAACCGCTTTGCTTGCACGTGGCTGCCACGGCTCTGGCGTATATCCATATCAGTAATCGTGCTATTTTAGTTCGCAGTAGTGATCAGAAGGGATGCTGGTCGCCGCCAGGAAGTTCGTCCACTCCATGCTCACTGTTTGTTTGTATGACCACCGTTCTATGACTGCTCATGTGTCACACAGGTCGACATGTGACGGTGTTGGCTTCTAATACCTTATCGTTTTGGAATGCCAGGACACTCTCTCTTGAAACATTCCAAAGAGACACCGCAGTCCACTCAGGGCAGACAAGGTTAAAATTCATCCGGAAAGTCTATGTATCAGTCAGGGCTGTGAGGTTGTGCTGCTCAGTCAGAGAAGTTGATGGCTCATTCTTGCCGCCTCAATCTGGCATCTTAGACTTTGCAAAACTCAATTTGCTTGACGGAACAATCCTTTTACTTCTGACGATCCGTCAGGTTCTGGCTACTTTTCGAGTAATGGGGAAAAGGGCGGACCGATCCACTTCTACTACGCTTTGGGCCACCGAAAATGAGGGCACGATATTCGGAGGCCGAGATGACCGGTGGCCGAGACTGCGCAACAGCGAAGTGTCAGTCTACGAACTACAGTCTAAATCTTGAGGTTTTCACATCGCCATGGCAGAGTCTCCGGACGCCGCGATGCCAGGGCCCCGGTCTAATATTGCCATTGGCCTTGGTTTAATGTTTTTTTCTAACCGTAACGATGTGCATAAGAAGAAGAAATCCCCTGTCCAAAAAATGTCCTCACATCATTCCACAGTCTTTGATTTCCTAGCAACATGGGGTTCACAGTCCTTATCGTTGGTGGCAGCGTTTCCGGTCTTTCTTTGGCGTTGATGCTGGAGCATTTCGGTATTGATTATCTTTTACTCGAGGCACACTCGACCGTCGCGCCTCAACTCGGCGCAAGCCTTGGATTGCTACCCGGCGGTCTTCGTATTTTGGATCAACTCGGTTGCTATGAGAAGATTCACAATCTCGCCGGCAATACCTACTACAACGCTCGCATGCGTTTATTCAGTGGTGACTCATGGATTGACACCAAGGAAACCACATTCTCGGAGAAGTTGGAAGAAAGGTACGTGGCTGATGGGACAATCTCATACTTGACCAATACTCATGCGATGGTAGGATTGGCTATCCCCAAATTTTCATCGATCGACAAACAGTTCTCGAGGTCTTGTTGGACAGTCTGAAGCATAAGGAACGAGTCTTGACGGGAAAAAGCGTCGACTGTGTGGAACACGGAGAAAACAATGTCACCGTCCACACGAGAGACGGGTCTCAGTATACGGGAGACATCCTTATCGGTGCCGACGGCATACACAGCACCATCAGAGAAGAGATGTGGCGCATTGCTCACAGCGCAAAGTCCGACGTCTTCGAGGCGGACCCCTTAACAAGTACGTACCGAAAAGTAAGTTTCCACGACTGTGCTAACATTGACCAGGTCTTCAATGCGAATCAAAGTGTATCTTCGGCATCTCCAAGCGACCACCCGGTCTACCCGAGTCGCCCCAGCAGATTAACGCCTTCTTCAAGAACAGCAATTACATGGTGATATCCGCTCCTGGCGACCGCTATTACTGGTTCCTATTCACCGGTGTCGACAAGGTGTTTGGCAAAGATATCGCTCGCTATACCCAAGAAGACGAGACAGAGTTGGCGAAGCAACACTTCGGGGATCAATTGACCGAGACGACAAGTTTTGAGGATCTATATGCACACAGATTGCAAACCTCCCTTGTCAGCATTGAGGATCACGTTTTCCCACGCTGGCATTACCGAAGAATCTTGACAGTCGGTGATGCCGCGCACAAGGTGGGTGAGAGAATGCAATGTATCAAAATGCGCTGACTCACTGACTTTGCACAACAGCTACATCCCATCAGTGCTCAAGGAGGGAATGGCGCTTTGGAAACCACCGCCGTCCTCGTCAACACACTGATGCGAGCCCTTGAAAGCCAAGACCCGAAAGCACCACTGACGGAAAACGACATCGACGCAATATTCACAGCAACTCAAGCGAAACGCTATCAGCGAGCTGTGGATGCAGTGAACCAGGGCCGTCACACCAACTCGGCTTCGATCAGAGAAACCTTTTTCTCAAAGATCTTCGTCGACTACTTCTTCCCTCGTTTCGGCCAGAGCTTGATCTTCAGTCTCATCGTCAAAAACACCCTCAGCGGTCCCTTTCTCGACGGTATTCCGGTTCCGGCGAGGTATATCGAGGCGAATGAACGGTACGAGCAGCGAAGTCAGAGCCGAGACTGGATGTTTTGGGGTCTGATACTTCTTGGGGGAGGCGCTCTTATTATCTCTTTGTATCATAGCTACAGGTTGATGTAGACAATTTATTGGGGCCGCGAAAGTTCCCACGTCACTATTGTCTTGTCGATATTGTCACGCCTTCATCACCCAGCGAGAAAGCCTTTTGCCAACTCCTTCCTTCGACAGGGCCTTTCCATCGAGCTCCTTGACGAGACTGACTCTGACTTCGATGGTCGGCCCCTCGAAATTGTTGACATTGCAATCTGCCATGACAGTGTCAGCATTGAGATTGATGCTGCATTGCTTCTTTTTTGCTTTGTAGCTCAGCATACTAGCATGACGCGCCCACAGCGCGGCATCCTCGATGTTCTCGTTGTCGCTGATCAGTAACTTGATACCATAGTCCGCGGCCTCGGGAGCATCGAGCGCGTAATAGCAAATAAGTGTAAAAGACACATTGCTTGCGATATCTAGGATGCGCGTAACCACGGTGATGATCCTTAGAGGCGTTCGCTCGGGATTCGTATGGACCAGAATGATCCGCTGGAAAATTCAAGGCTACGAGCAGTGCCGTGTGTAGTCTCGATGAGCGAAGACTTGCGATCCCCTTTGTATGTGTATCGCGGACACCCCACTTGCTTGAACTCGAGAACATCTTTGGGACTCAGGCTTATACGCACTCGCAACGGGAATGAATCTCCTAAGAATGCTTTTGTGATCAAGCGAGTTGCCTGGGTTACAGTTCCCTGTCCGCTATATCTATCGACATGACCAAGTCGCGTACACAGACCGGTGGACATGGCTTGCCGTGAATCTTGATAGTTGTGGCCTTGAAGAGCTTGCGGGCAGACCGAGTATCCAGTGCTGGTGGAGCCGCCTTGTGAGTATGGCAGCAGATGCAGGACGTAGCGTAGATCAGGAGCGTCCTCGCTGTTAAAGTTGAGAAGGGCAACCTCGCCGTATTTGGGACATGGCCCTGCTCGATAGATATTCTGGAGTGCCTGGCCACCAATATAATGTGTTTTGAGGCGAACTCCATTGCTGGTGAGCTCGATCACATCGTCCCATGCGGTTGGCCTACACTGCCAGAACCTTCTGCAGTGTTTGAAGAAGTTCGGGGAAGGGGCGAGTAATGCGTAATCGAAATTGAACTGCCCGACCTCATGCTCAGGCTCGAAATAGTTCCATGCAAACAGGCTGTCGTCTGTAGAGTCTCTGAGGACTTGCTCTTGCAAGCGATAGAATGCCTTGCTACCTTCTCCGTAAAGTTGCGGCATGTTGACGTCAAACATGCCAAGGAGACAGTAGGCCATATCTTCGGTCCGTGTGGTCTGGCGTCCAGCAGCCCATCTATGACTGAGCATGAGTAAAGGAGTTTGAACCTCAGTACGGTAAGCTTACGACATCCGGCGTGCGATACACACGTCTCTCAAATGGCGTTCTTTGCGAAGAACTTCGATGTCGATATTGGTTATCTTTGAAATATCATTGGCGAGTAGACTACTTGTTCCAAAATGCATCCAAGCAGCGCCGTAGAACTCGATAGTCCTGGGAGCGGTCAACTCTTGAAGGTGTCCCTAATCCGCCAAATCAGTTTACTTTACTCCCGGAAGATCTTAGAAATCATCGCTCCTTGTTGGAGTCATTTAGCAGAGAGGCAGTTTGGCCTCTGTGTGCACACTTACATCCTCGAGTGAACCATCTGCTGCGCTGAAATCCGCTCGCAGCGCCAGCAACTACTTCAACATCCTCCAGATATGCGTAGCACACAGTCGACCTAGCATACCAACGAAACATCGAGTTGATGGCCTCGGAAAGCTCTGCGCTACTGGTCTTATCAATGCAGCAGGTGTCGACCCAGCAGTACTCCAGTCCGTCATTTTTGGCTTGTTCGCACGTCAATTTTATTTTCGCGAAGCCGGCCTTTTGTTCGATGCGTTGGGTCAGTCCTCCAGACAGCTCTTGTAAGGTGACTTCACCGGCACCCCATGTGTGTGAGAGAATGGCATATTCGGGTATGGTCTTCTCGTTCATGAATTCCTCGAGCGCGAATGTGCTCGCGTTGAGGAGCCACATGACCTTGTTGATTAATCGATAACATGCTTGACAGGAAGAGGGACTACTCAAGGGGCCACCAAAGAGTCAAGATAATAATGCGGCTGCAACTTGCAGAGCGCTTGTAATGTGGGTCGGCATGATCCTGCACGGGAGGCGGGTCGCTTGTGCAGCCACGCGAGCATCGTCGCGAGCTGAAGGATGTGGCGAAGTGCAGCCAACTTGCGTCAAAGGCTGTCCTGTCTAACGATCTCTCACCGGTGGCCGTTAATCATCATCGTTACAGCAAGAGTATCAAAAAATGAGATCTCGATACTGTGGTATTGAAATCAAGATGAGGAAGGCAAGAACACTGGCTAACTCCCCCTCTTTTTCATCCCGCGCGTTCTGGACACCTGACTTGACCTTTTTGACTTCGCGCTAACGAGACGACGTCGTGTTTGTTGAGTACGCAGGTTCAAAATAGACATGAAAGATTGATTAATTGGCTATCTACTGCAGGCCCCTGAAGGCCTCCTTATAAATCAATGTGGTGGTGGGTATACCCGCCTTGGCAATGTGTATTGACCAAGTCTCAGAACCACAACAGTGTTCTCCCAGAACGCGACCCAATCGACAATGATAATTGACTACCTCCTAAGGCATCGCAATGAACTGATGCTTATTCTCTTCTAGCAACAAGGTGTCGAGGCAATCCTGTCAAAAATGATTCTCCTGCGCTCAAGCGCCCAAGCGCCCAAGCCCCATTTCACCTTGGCCGACGAGCAACCCCTCCCCATCACCCGTGGCGCTCGACGTGACCATGGCTTCGTTTACGAACTGTATCAGCGAGCCCGACGCGAAGTTAGCTTCCGGATGAATGGTATCAGAGTATAGACCATTCTCAGGGCAATATCAGCACCAGAGGACGGTGCTTCGCCATCTGCACTGAGCCAACACAGACGCCAATGGCCGTCGACACCACACAAGAGAACCTGTCTCCATGAGATGTGTCCTCTCGCCAGGCTTTCGACAAAACCTACTATTGCCAGTTGACGGGCAGAAATTTCGACGGCGTATGCCAATACGGGCCACCTGAACACCTGCAGCGGGGAAATGACAATCAAGTGATGGCGGCTAGCTTGTCGTGACAGCTCGTGCAGAGACTCATGGAGTTGTTATCTATAAGAAATCTATGGTCAGTTTCTCATCAGAACAGATTGAGCGAAACTTTCTCGACTTACACATGAAAGTAGCTCCCGTTTTAGTTTGTTGTCCGCACCCACCGCATGCGACTGTCCTTGAGCTCGCTGATCCGTAGCTTTGCACGACCTGATCGTTCTCAAATGCTTTGGCGTAGCTTTTCGAAATGCCCTCGGAGATGACATCGCCGACGGCCTCTTTCAGCCCAAACGCTCCGGTGCTCCCTACAGCGGCGGCTCCAGCATCTCCAAGCGCGTGCTGGCCAGCATCAGTCACCAAATAGTCCAGTCCAGGCCCCGTCTCGTTCGTTGCGATGTCGATCAGGCTGCTTGTCATGTTTGGAACCATTTCACCTTCTTGGAGAAATCCTTGAGAGACAGTGCCCTCGCCATTGTAAGTTGGAGCAACATCCGCCGCGCCGGGCGCCGCTGCGCTGCTAGCGACATCGCTCCCACCGAATCCATCGATCGACACGTCGAACAAACCCGCAGCAAGCATGTTACCGGCCAGCCACGATCCGCCGGCAACGGCCATATCCTTGACATCAGTCTTATGCAGCGTCTTGCCCCGTGATGCGAGCTCCTCGCGAATGAGATCCAGTTTGTTGTCTGCCACGCGCAGTTTCCGTGCGCCGATGCCGCTGACGATGAGACTGCCGCCCATCGTCACGGGTACGGCGAGGACGCCGCCGAGAGTCGTGAGGCCAGAAGATATTCGACCGCGGGTCTTGCCCAGTTCTAGTTGCTGGAGTTCGTTGGTCTTTCGCTTTTTGAGTTCGAGGCGGTAGTCCTCTTTCGAGAGGTGGAAGAAGTTGCTGTAACCGAGGACCATTTTGGCTGCCCTTGTTACCGAAAGGAACGATCGATCGGAGGTGTGATGTGAGGTGTGAAAATCACATGAAGTTTGCTAGAACAGCTCAGCACTCTCACTTTTGATTCACATGCTGTCATTGAACGCTTATATAAATTGCAAAGGAAATCCTTCATGTGATCCGCGAACGCCATCTGCAGGATTTCACTGTCCAGATAGCTTTGCATGTGTGTAAGCTAATGGTCAGATCGATACAGGTTGGCCCCCAAGTTGGGACTGCATATAGCACCCGAGTTACTACTTTCAAACTATCAAGCCTTGCGATCGTGAGTCAAGGCGCATGTTTGCAAAATGCACTACAGTCAGTAACAGTATTGTTGATTGCTGACTACATTGATTGCCGCTAGACCACTCGCTTATGCACGCAATATGCTTGTTTGACCACTGAGCTGCGACCTGGAAGAGCCTGATGCGGCTACGTCAGCCTTGCCGACTATTATTAGCTGCCTTGTGCACTGGATTTGATGCTTTTTACGGCACAGCTTGCAGGGCTTATCTCCAAATCGTTCGTGGCTCGTTTGTTGTGGTGTTGGTGTAACCTCCACAGCTCAAACATCCTATGGACATGTGACTCCAAAATTCCGCCTCGAACACCAGCACAATTACCGATATACTAATGCCCCCTGCATTTTGAAGTCGATCTGACCTTTCTGCGGTATGTCTTTGGTCCGACTAACCTTACTTCTCAAGTGTCGAACAATGGTCACATCAGACAATCCCTCAAACTGCTCTTTTCAGGTTAAGCCACGCCTCTGGGAAGACAAGGACGGTTCAGTAGCTTCAACTCGATCAACATGTTGCCAAAGAGAACGAGTCCCATCTTCAATGACTTCCCCAACAACTGAGAACTATGATCCCCACGACTATCTTACTCCCCGCGTCTGCTGCATCCACTTCTACGTCTACGAACAACAAGTCTCCCCCGCTGAAATGGCGGTAACTGATAGCCATATTCAGGTATTGACCATATTGACCATCTAGCATCACAAAAGTTCAAATAAAAGAGCCAAAAAGACATACAACAGGCGGGATTCCCAGATGGTCACCCACTCTAGTACTAGTCGCCCGGTTCAGTGCTTATGTATGGCAGAGCGGACGGGATGCCCAGTTTTCACTGACCTGTGGTCGTATGTATTATTGTAGCTTTTCACAAATCCTACATTACTTTATTTCAAGACCATTGAGCCAGGGCCACTGATCCTGAGAAAGCCATTGTGATTACGCTTCTCTAAAGCCACTGGTCACACCATCTATAGAAGGCCAATTTTGTTCTATTGATTGTAGAACTAACTCTCGTCATAATACAGTGTCGCACTGCATCTCTCATGTCCAGAGCGACGGAGTCAATTACCGACATCTAGACACCAAAGATAGTTTTCAATTGCCGAACGTATAGCCACGAAGCTCATCACCACGATAAGGTACAGCACTGCGACATGTACAAGCAGATGACCTTCATCTACTCAAGCTAAATGTTTAGGTGCTTTGCACTCATCAGCGCTTCATGAACCCTGGTACGCCCGCAAGATATCCTCACCGACGTCTGCCCTGCACGCCAGGCATGTTTCGTACAGGACGCACGACACGCGAATGAACCAACACGAAATCACCCGTCGAAGGCAGCAGCGTATCAGCTATGCGTGCGACTTCTGCCACCGTCGAGGACTCAAGTGCAGATCACCGGACGCCGCCCCTCAGCCAGACACTTCGGGCAGTACTTCAAGCTGCTTGACGTGTGTCGAATATGGCCAGCAATGCACTCGCTTGAGGCAACCGAAGACTTGGTACAAAACGGACACAGCGCGAAGAGCGGAGCCATCTTATCAGCAGTACTTCTCTCCTAAGTGTTCAGGCTGGTGGGGGCCTGACAACGACAAGGCC
This sequence comes from Cladosporium sp. IMV 00045, assembly GCA_001931905.2. Classification (NCBI taxonomy): domain Eukaryota; kingdom Fungi; phylum Ascomycota; class Dothideomycetes; order Cladosporiales; family Cladosporiaceae; genus Cladosporium; species Cladosporium sp. IMV 00045. The sequence goes on along the minus strand of MSJI02000259.1, from coordinate 27,383 downwards.
CTCAAGCCCACTGGCGAAAATAGTGTTGCACGCTGTCCCAAGGCTCGGTCCAACAGCTATTGGCGCTCTGCTTGATGCCTACCTGGGCAGGCTGCGCACGGTGCCGGACAGGAAATCGCTCTACTGCAGACTAGCTTGCCTTCGCACAAATTCTGTTGACGATTGGGTGGCATCCAATAGTAGTGAAAACAACCACTAACAAGCCGGCGATAGAAATTCTACATTCGCCATGTCTCAAAACCAAGACTACATCATAGAGGACCTCGAGAACATGGTCGACGATGGTGATTACGAGATAATCGCGCTCATCGTGCTTGACGACGTGCCCACCGAGGTAAGACACCTCAATATTTGCCGGGCAGGGCGGTGTTGACTGAAATATACCAGGCCATCAACAAGATTCTCCATGACAATGAGGAGCACAGCTATGCTCCGAGGCTGTTGCTGGCAGACACGCACGACAACATACCTGACTATGACGGCGACGGCTTGAAGGGAACTCCTCCAAGTGTTGATGCCAGCTGGCGATCTCCGTTCGTCGGCAAGACCGTGCAGGATGCGGTAGATTGGATGCGCAGTATCCCCAAGCCTCCAAAGCCCATCAATAAGATATTTTGCGCCGCTCTGAAGAAGGACCTGTACGAGGAGCGTGGCAAGGTCCTCATCTGCAAGTGGGTCGAGGGTGCAGAACCGCAAACCATAACCTACTCTGCTGGCATGGTGGGAAGTTTCGTCGTCAACTTCAGTCGCGGGGATTGGGACGAAGTATGGCGTGAGAACAACGGTATACCACACCCACCTGAATCCCCGTAGACTGCATCCGAAGTAGTATTGTAAATTCATCAAAACCATAGCATTTGGGGTTCTGAAGAAGCGAGCACTGCAGGTCGCAAACCTTGAGCGCATTCAGGCGACACATAACATGATACATGACACTCCATAGGCGTAGCGCGTAGCTTCACACAGCACTGCCTGTATGAGACGCAACAGGGAAGGCTGGAGGACAATGAAGAGACCACGAGGAAAATCTGCGCTCACGTTTTCGCCTCGACCAGGCTCGCTTGTACAATCAACAGGTTCGTTTGATACGAACAAATCACACCTCACCTTGTGCGCCATGAATTATTTCGCTCATGGTGACAACAACCGACAAGTACACCTCTCAGACTGCGACGGTGATCTGAATCATAAGAGTATCTCGCTTCTGAGCCACCTTGCATGTTCAAGCATATCGTCGTCATCGTCTAGAAATACGGGACTGACCCTAGCTACTGTACCTTTGCTCCTACCGCTTTACTTGTCAGCATATCAAGTGTGCACAAAGGAGTTGGTTGATCAACCGTATAGTAGTCTTGAGGGGGAATATGGTATGATTCAGAAGGTAAGTTTAGTACACCCCTTCCAGAGCCTGGCAGGTTCGGCTGACCCAGCGCCTCAGAAAGCTGATAGACAATGGAACTTATCAATACAACCCTCGAAAACATTCATGCGATGCTTCTTCAGGCTTGACCGCCCGGTCTACGTAGGCTAACCATGCTCGATTTGTCAATATGAGGCATTTTTCAGCCAGCATCAGCTGAGACATTCCCAATCTGTACACGCCTCGTTTGCGCCACGCATGCCCCTTCCTCAAAACGTGAGAAGATCGTATTGAGTCTTCCGACAAGTGGCTTCCTTGGTTGCACCTTTCGAGCAGAAGTTAAGTCTGCCTGCAAATAAATGCCAACACCGATACAAGCGTGTGTCTACGAGAGTTGACCTAATTACTGCTTGCTGCAGATGCTATCTCTACAAATGCGAGCTGAGATATTGCGCCCTTCAATATCATTATAGCAGCCATAAGTGGGCGCGGCTCTAGCCGAGCCTCCTGCAAGTGACCATTCTCGTCCAGAGATATGATTTCATTGAAACAGCAGCGCGTGGCGTGTACTTTCGAGACCACAGCCATTAGGTAGCCTGACCTCCTGCTGCCGACCCAATCACACCGATGCCTCAAAGCGATGTCGGGAGTGATCCTCAAGTGATCTCATTGCACTACTGTGTTGCGGCTGACCGGGAGAAAAGTGCTTTAAATTCCAAAGGGTGCGATACTGCCATAGCCTCCGCACAGTAGAGATCATGCCTACTACCTTCCAAACTCTGGCCTGATCAAAGTGTTGGCAGTCGACCTTGGATCTCAGCAAGCGAACCAGACTACTAGGCAGTGACCACCGACGTAATAATAGCAACACAAAAGGCTCTGTTATCAACGGCTATGGGGCTTTTCAGCGCGGTGTTGGGCGGAGCTGCCGTTCTGGCGATCGAAAACGCCCAAAGAAAAGCAGAAGAACGAGCACGGCGACAAGCTGCTCAACAGCAGCCTCCACCTGCTGACCTGGCTGGCTTCTGGCAACCCTATTACGTTTCGAATCCCTACCAGGGCGTGGTAAATCCGTGGTGGCTCCAGCCTGTTCCGCCAGTTCAGCCCCAATACAATGTTCTCGAGCCGAACATGGGTATGGCGAATCCATGGTCACCATTCCAACCTCTTTACCCGGTCCAACCCCAACAAAATGCTTTCGATCCAGTCCAGGGCGTGGCGAATCCGTGGCCGCCTTTCCAGCCTAATGTGCCAGATAGAGCCCGCGAGAATGCAGTAAGTATCATCGGGGAGCGAGCCATACTCTACTGATTGCAAGCACACATCAGATGGACGCCTGATCTAACGGAACTTCGATAGCAAGCAACGGCAGCCGCAGAAGAAGCAGTGAGAGCTCAAGCCGAAAAGATGCGTGAGACCGAGGAGCGGCTAGAGCGCTTACGGCAACAGGCGGAGCAATATCTGAAGAAAGCGGCCGAAGCAAATCGAAGAGCACAAGCGCAGAAAGAGCGTGAAAGGAGAGAGGCTCAGGAGAAAGAAAAGCAGAGGCAGGCACGCGAACGAGAAGAGCAGAAGAGTCGAGAGTCTGAAGCGAAAGCGAGGCGTGAAGCTTCAGCTCGGGCAGAGAGCATGCGGAAAAGGAGGCGATGGGAGGAATATGAAAGGGCTTGGGAGCATTTCAACTTCATGAGTCCAGATGGAGCTCGCTCCTTGACTGTCCGGAACCTGATACCATGGCCGACCGCTTCTGGAGAATTTCCAGAGAGCTTAGACGAAGAGGAGATTCGACAATTCTTCGTTACAGGCGCGTCAAACTCCCCTGGCTCACCGCGCGATACTTTCGTGAAGCAACGCAGTCGGTGGCATCCCGATAAGTTGAGAAGTCAGCGATTGGGACAGCTGAGAAAAGAAGTCGACGGCGAGACTGAAAGAGCTATCACGGCGATTGCCCAGATCCTCAACGGCTTGGTATGCACAGAAGACCACTAGACGCGAGCAGTGGAACGATGATCGATTGACTGGTCGTATTCTTTTTTCAGCTTTAGCTGTTTTCGAATCATTAGCAGTGTCCAAAACCGCATCTTTGGTGGATTCCTCATCAATTTGCCCGCAAAAAACAACACATGCCTCTAGAGACAGTAGCATCTCATGTTCGCTCGTCTCTCGCTTTGAAGGAGGTGTCGCGTCAGCATGGGTATCAACCTTAGGGTTGAGATATTGTCGAATGAAAATCTGACTGCTTTAGTGGCTCACCTTCCGCAGATTCGCTGTTTCCACTGTGCATAAGGCGCCGAGTATATCTTCGGTATCATGACACTCGGGGCCGTCGCTGTGCCCGTTGATCCACATCACCCCGAAGCTCGACGACTGGCAATGCTTCGCGAGGTCAATGTTGCACTGGTGATTGGCGATCGTAGGGACAGTGGGCTACAATGGGCCGCCTCCGAGTTCATAACTGTCGACCTGGTTTGTACGGATCTGAACAAGGTACCCTAGACGTCAGACTGAACAACAGCTTAGAGCAGAGCGAGCACACCCGTGGATGTAACTTCGATTACCAGCACTACAACGAATATCGACGTGCAAACAGAAAAACTTGTCACTTCCCAAAGCTGTCAACGACGTATTCCCCTGAGGGCCTCATCAAAATCAGCCTTTGTGTGGTATTTGAGAATGTGTCCAGCCATCCCTTCCAAAGTGTCGTAAAATTTGTCCGCATGATGCTTGTTAGCGCCGCAGACTAGACGATCTTTCTTTGCCTTGGTGTGTCTGATGTGAGCGTATTGAAGCACCCGTCCAATGGATATCGCGTGCTTATCTCCCGTCATCAGGAGGCTGTTGAAACCGTTGTGTTTGGATTGAAAGCTCCAACCACAAGCATTGCACTTTGCAACCATGCGCCGCCCATCCAGACGGTACATCGGGACCTCCCAGCACGCCGGTGAAAGATCTGTCTCCTCGTTAGTCTTTGCTCACCCACTTTGAGAGCCGTGCAGATACTTGGGTAGCGCGGCCACATGTTCATTGCTTCAATCCCATTCGTGGATGCACTATGCACATCTCCAGCGAAAGCTGTGATCTTCCCAGAGGAATTGCCCATGACAGCAACCCCAAATCGAAACAGGCAAGGGAGTCCGAGCTGGTCGCTTCCGGGGCTTGGTGTCTAGATCGAAGAAACGATTCGTAAGATGGCTGGATATTCCAGAAAGTCGCTGAATGCGGTCAAGATGTGGAGCGCTTGTAGCCCCGAGTGTGATGGAGGACGGTCTGTTACTTATACCCGTCGACCTGAACGCTTCCAGTGTGCACAGCAGATGTTGTCAGCCCATCTTTGCATCAACTCACATCCTCCATAGCTGCCCCGCGGCTTTATGAAGCTGATGCCCAAACGAGACTTCTGGCGAACATGGCACGATTCCATGCCATAACCATGCAGTGACATTGGCAGTGTCATCTCTGGTGGTGTTGGACGAGAGGTCAAGAAAGAAGGCAGTGGTAAGAGTGAGCGATAGTGTTGCGCCCTCTCAAACTCAATGACCAATTTCGTTGGTAAGGCTGCAGTCACGTAGTGGTTTCTTACCCTAACACCAACTGATGAATTGGCACAGCCTGACGTGGGCGTAGAGGAGGTCGAGCCCTATCGATAGTCAAAGCTTTCAGCTAGCTGCTTTCCTGCGTTGGGCATTGACGAGGCAACCTATCGCATGACATTGCTGGTGCTTGAGGGGTAGTACTGCAAAGTGCCTAGCTGTAGGCGCGTACTTCCCGTTTGATGAATGTAACCGCAACATAAGCTGCAGGCGCCGAACACCGGTCATTTGCGGAGATACTTGGAGATCAGGCCATTGCCCCCGATCAAGATCATGCTGCGATGCCACAGACCAGAAGCGAGGCCGCCGCGTTGATCGGGATGCAACAACGGCAGGAAAGGTTGATTGTCGCACGCGAATGTGTGCATAAGCAGGAGATAAGTGCACTAGCCGTGGACACATTTCGTACAGGCTGTTCTGTCGTGTGGTGCGAGAACAGCACGAGGCTGAGCGAAATACTCTCCCGGCAGAATGTGGATGGCGTTGTACTTTCAGGTGGCATCGAGTCTATGCGAGCAACCCGAAGACCGGAAGTCGAGAGATTTCTCAGATTGCCAACAAGCCACTCGCAGAGAAGGTCACTTATTGAGATTTTGAGACGGCTCTGCATGGCCTCGTGTAATACGTCCAACAAAGAGACACAAAGGAGCATGCTAGTAAGGTAAGTGGGCAGTGCTATCATCTATGAGTGCCGGATCTTGTTCAATGCACGGGGCGAACGGTGTAAGTGCCGTCAACTTTGGTCCGTATCATAGGAAGAACTGAGGTCGCAATACTTCCATTGCCAAGGCACATGGACTGTAACCATCTGCAAAATACATAGCAGTCAAAACGGCCGGAGCGTGGACGAGCGTGAACGTCGCAAGAGATCCGTGAGCCTCGAAAGAGATAACGAATGTCTTTTATTCTAGCTCGTAAGATTTCTAAACTACGAGATTAGGTAGACATGATCTATAGCTATAATACAAGACTAATTTTAAGTACTCCGAGTAGTATTTCGGGAAGTCACATAACTTGCTGTCAAGATGTTAGACTTTTACGTATACATATCGAAAGCATAGATATGTTAGAATAAGACTTTTAATTATCACTATAGCGCTCCGGTATGCGTAGAGCAATATATATCAAAATCTATGGGAGTATTCGGACTCCTACCTCAACATTGCGACGTTTACGCCCGGCCTGTCTTGACTGCCACTTTGCAGATGATTGTAATCAAATTTCGATCCTTCACAACAGATCTGTAACATGAACCATGACTTTCGCCAAGACAAGGATTCAATTGGGGAATTGCCACACACCATGACAATGATAAGCCTTCACAAAGGTGTCGGTGCGGCAGGCCTGTCCGAAAGTACATCTACTCGGGACCAATCCGTCTCTCTGAAAAAGTTGATCAACTATCGTCTCTACTTCCTACACTCCGTTGTGTAACGGTCTGATATCACTCAAGATGTTGCCATCTCTCACACCTTTAGTGACCTTTTGCTCACGTCAGCTCGTTTTGCATGGTCACAGTAATCGATATTTGCTACCCATGATGGACGTCACAGACTGACCCCCTTGGCAGATCAAACCTTACAGTGTACTTTTCGAAAGGATAAGACAATGATTGCGAGTCGTCATCGCACCATCCTGGCTTTACTATGCAACACATCCCTATATCGCTTGGTAACATAGAGAGCCGCGAGTGTTACAATCTGGCCTAAATGTTTGCCAACAATTTCACAAACATCAGAAACCAACGACCAGGGCCATGTTGCAGCAGCATTCCGAGGGATGAAAACCCATTCAACTTGACGGCTTTGAACCCCGCCGCATTCGACAGGCATGCAAACTACTCTCGGATCTGGTATCAACAAACCAACGAAAGCATCTCCAGCACCGTGGAGGCGGGTGAGCTGGCTGCCAGACAAGTCATGATTTTTCCAGAGCCCGACTCCGAGCCGGGATTCGACACGAGCAGTGTCCCAACAGAACAGAAGCCATACTACTCGTAGAGTTGCCAGAGTAGGGAATCTGGTGCATGTCACTCTACGCCGCAAAAAATTCGCAGCTTTTGGATCGGAACTACAGGTGGGTTCCCAGACAGTTCGGGTAACAAATGCCACGAGATGGAGGTGAGGGGTGTTTCGTCTGCAGAAGGCCTTAAACCGGGAGCAATGAGTGCTCTCATTGTTGCAGCAACCCTGGCTGTGGCTTTCGCTTTTTAGATCGTTTGACTCAATCATATCATCGTTTCGTGCAGTGTTCTGTCTTTACTTGAGACGATCCTTTTGGGGTGCTGCATCAATCGCTTGACATTTGAGCAACCTAGGCATCGAAGAATAGTTGTGGCCAGACAGTCGTTCGCAATGTCGAATTGTCTTGCCGCTTGCCAGACACGGCCTCCCTGCTGAGGGTAGAGAACGTGGCTTTGATGTCGGCGAATTTTTCTGTTCTCTGCGCACCAGCTTTAGCTTGTGCATTGTGATGAACGCGCAAACCAGAAATTTGACGACTATCAAGAGGCATCCACGGCTGTGATGGTAGCAGTCTACAATCATTGTCAGCCTTCTTGTAAAGCGCAGCGGGTGAGCAAGATATACGTACTGTTTAGGTCAATGCATCATGTTTGTCATCGAATATCAGCGTGAGAATATGTATGGAGTATCTCAAAAGGAAAAGAACCCAAGAGTAGTTCATGAGCATCATCGGGGTCTGCCAGACCCAGATCATCGCACAGCTGACTGGACGCGGACTTGACCACGATCTGTCGCAATGATTGATACCAAGGGCGAGGTTCAGCGTCGCAAGCCAATGGGGCTTCCACTCGTCGAACTCGTCTCGCTTGTCGGGAAGCTCAGCAAGAAAACGCTGCTGAACAGAACTGATCAGAGCGAAGCAGGCGTCGAGTAAACTCCAATGCCAGAACATGTTGGCCAGGCAGACCGTTTTCTCTGTCGATGACCAGGAGAAAACTCCGACCACGGCAGCAGCTGACAGGGTTGCCTGGTGGGAGATCGATGGAGAGAATTGATATAGCTCGTGATGAAACGAGAACGTACGGCATTTCTCACGAAAACAGTCTCTTGTCCTTTACGCTCTCTAAAGGCTTGCAGAAGTCGAAAGACGAATTCAAATCTTGCACGGCAAATCCGTCGGCGATTGCGCGTATTGGCTCGAGTGTGTAGTAACGCAGGCCCCCTTGATAGGATATGCGTGTTAGGAGAAGGAACGTCCATACATGGATACCTTGTCTTTTCATACTGAAGTCAGCAATCTCGTTCCTGATCTGTTCGGTTTCGGTCGTATCCTTCTTTCAACTTTGCTGACAAACGAATCCTGGTATCAAGATCCAGGTGACCCGAGCCAAAAACAAAGTGTACTCAATGTTTGCGATATTTGGATAGATCCCACGATCTTTGACGGGCTTCGGTTCAAAAGGAAAATGAGCCGGGTCACAGTACCTCGGAGGATGCAGAACACGCATACAATATCGATGCGGCGATGCTGATCTGTCTTGTCACGGCAAGCTCGTTCAAGAGGCAGCAAAGGTCACATCCTTCACCTGCACGCTAAGAAGGTGCGTTCACACGCATTGTTGAAAATGCACCAGTCATAGGCCATGGAGAAGACGTTTTGACCCACTACCAGGTCAGCGAATGCAATTGCCAGAGATTTGCGAGGTATCTCGCACAAGGCGTCAGTATCAGCAAGCGCGAAGCGGCAGCACTTTTAGGACGACGCCCTTCATACAAAAGCAAACCTGCGCGAGGTCATGCATGGTTGATGTTTCTCGGCGCCAAAAGCTTCCAACTGGCGACTCTACTCGGATTCGTCTGCGGTGCTCTTTGTTTAGCGTGCTGCTGGTCAGTACCTAAGGCGATGCGGCTGAGGAAGGAAAGAAGACTGAAGAAAGGACTGAGGCAAGAAGCGTTCGGTCTGTGATGGTTGATCCCCCTGTGCAAGATTTGCGTCAATTTCAAAAGCAGCGCAAGTAGCGCGATCAATGGCCTTAGATCTTATCAACGACTTGGGACCCACAAAGAAGTCGTACTGTCCTGGACAACAAGCCTTCGAGGGCAACTTGTCTGCGACTATGGGCCTGGCTGGACATTTCTGGTGATCGTGAGACTGATTCGCAAAGGTATTGTCCATGTCTCGTGACCACTCCGACTTATGGGTCTGAATGGCCTTCACCCACGAGCTTACTCCATCTTGTATGCTGCGACGGCGTCATTGAATTTCAATCACCTGCCACCCAAGTCCAAGATCCCCCGCAGGGCTTCGTCGTGATCTGCACCGTTCCCAGACATCCCTCAGACCTCAAAATATGTTCCGCTCCTTCCGATGGGGAGAGTTTCTTTTCACAGATCGAGCCTTCTCGCAGTGTGTCTGGAGTCCGAAGAGGATTCAAAGTAGCCTCGGCTTCATGAGCAGCGTATCTTTGACCGGGAAGGCTCTTAGACAGCTAACCCGAGAAGAGTGCATCAGAATAAGTTATTGTCGAGGATCAGAAGGTGTACTGACATAGATCGATCCGAGATAAAATGCTAGCGTAGCAATGGACGACGAGGAGCAAGATGTTCCGATGATTATGTTGAGACGAAGAAATACGGCCAGGCTGAGTCTATGCGAATCCACGTGACTTTACTCGCCGTAGATGGCAGCACTGTAAAAGCGCTGGCTCGCTAAGGGCTGAGTCGCGGTCGGAGGTTCAGCCTTGCAGTATGCAGCCAGATGACAGCAACGCCTGACTTGGTTAAGAAATGGGTGGTGATTCACAGATAGAGTGATCCTCAGAAGCATTCAAAGCGTTTGTTTTGCTTCGTCTGTAATAATAGGTTCAGGTTGACATTGGAAAACTTAGCTGTGTGGTCGTTGATTCAATCGAGCGGACAGAAATCTAGGGTCAAGATAAAGGAAGCAAATCATCGTGTCGACCAGTGGCTTGCCCTTTCAAGGTCCCCAGAGTATGGTACCTAGACAGGCAAGGTATCTGAAGACATGAAGTGAATTTAAACGCCTTTACTTTCAAGTGCAGGCAGGAATGAACCTTAATCGAACCTTCTCCGTTTCAAGCGAAACGCCGACGGCATACGTCATCAACGGTCGAGATGCACCTACCGCGTGGACATCAGGCACGTGCTCAACCACCAAGCATGTGAGTGACTGACGTTGGCGGAGTTTACTGCGTTGCCAGATCCTTGGTTCAGTCTTGCTCAGCCACCTAGGGAGTAATCGCCTTCAATCAGCGCCCTCGTTACTTTCTTGCCCTCTTGCCCCCCATTCCTCTCACCTCTTGGCCCTTCACTAATCGCTGGGCAAAGAATCTACTGTGGAGCCAGGGTCTTGCGTCTTTGGCTATTCATCGTTTCTCTTGTCGCAACGTTGAATGTGAGCTCGCTCTCTGCTTTACTCTACCTTACTCACCAGCGTACCACTCTCTTACCACCATGGCAGAAGCATTGAGACACCCCATACAGAGAGCGGAGTCTCAGGCTCGCAGCGAAAACAGCACCGAGCAGGGTGCTGAAGCATACACCACCGCATCAAGAGCGGAATCAATTCGACATCCCATTCAACGAGGCCAGTCGAAGCTACAGAAAGACGAAGAAGACCCAAACAACAGCCAACCAAGCCTACAAACCCCCGCTCAGGAGCGGAAAGAGAAAAGTCCAACGCCTTCCCGCCCTCATGCGCTTCGACATCCTCTACAGCGCACCAAGACCAAGCTGTTAGACCACGAGCTAAAGAAGAACGCCGATCCAGAGACGCTGGAATACCTCACTTCGCAGCCTCCCGAGACTCGACACAAGGCAGTATACAAGAACAAGATGGCGAGACCACGATGGGTCCTGCATGTACAAGCGCAATTTTGGCGAGTCCTCATGGGCTTGGGCATGTTCTTCCACAGATTGGCGCCTCCAAGGCCGCCAAAATACAATTTCAAACGCACGATCCAGTCGACTATATCTGGCAAGTCTGGAAACATCGACTTGTACTTTTATGTACCAATGGACTATGGAACACAGAAACAGCTATGGAAGGACCGCCCGGCTTCAGCGGACGAGGAAGAGGATGAAAGTGTGGGTAAAGGCAAGCAGAGACGTGCGAGCATTGCGTCATTAGGAAATGCCCTCAGGCGCCGCAGCAGTAGTGCAAGGCGTTGGGGTGGCTATCCTGTTGTCCTCAATTTCCATGGCGGAGGTTTCACGCTCGGCTCACCTATGGATGATGCCAGATGGTGCAGTACGGTTGTCGACGAGTGCAACGCTGTCGTCATTGCGGTTGATTATCGTCTTGCGCCGGAATGCCCTTTCCCGACTGCAGTTGATGACGGTGTGGATGCTGTCATCTGGGTTCATCAAAATGCTGAAGAGCTCGGCATTGATCCTAACAAGATCGCCCTTTCCGGTTTCAGCTCAGGAGCAAACATGGCATGCTCCGTGCCTTTGCGCCTATGGGACGAGATGACCGGCTTCCCTCGCGAAGACGAATCCAACATGGACAACCCGGTTCGCAAATCGCAAAACCCGTTTGACTCGCCGGAATCTTCGACTAGCAAGCTTCCGCAAGAAGCAAGTCGCGTTGAAATGCTCAATCCAACAGAGACTCCGCCACCACTGAAGCGCGGTCCAGCCACAAAGCACAACATGCAAGTGCGTGAAGATGTTATGCGGCAAGTCTCGGACATCTCCCTCCGAGCCATCGTTCCCTGGTACCCTTCATTAGACTACACCCGCACCCGCGAGCAGCGCCGTGAAACATGTCCAAGGAAAGACCAAGAGCTGCCAGCACTATTCACCGATCTCTTCGATGAATCGTACGTATACCCGCCACCCGCCACTTACTACCAAAACACCACTAACAATCCCCCCAACAGCTACCTGCACCCACCCCACTCCATTTCCCTAGACTCACCCTACCTCTCCCCCGGCGTCGCCCCCACCGCGCTCCTCAAAAACGGCCTCCCTCACGAAATCATCCTGCACACCTGCGAATGGGACATGCTCCTGGACGAAGGACAAGCCTTCCGCGACCGCCTGCAATCGCCCGAAATTGACAAGAAAGTCCACTACACCATGATCGAAGGCGTGCCTCACGGCTGGGACAAAGCGCCCAATCCCTGGAAGCCCACCCCCGGCGTGCGCGAGCATTATCTCAAGGCTTGTAAGGAGTTGAGAAGGGTTTTTGGCGAGCAGGGGGTCAAGGAGAGTAAGGTGCGCGACGATGGGTTGACGAGTGCGGCGCCCAGGGGGAGTGTGCAGGTTGTGAATTGATGGCTCTTCGTGCATCTCTTTTTGCTTGTTTTCTCTGATCAGAGTGTCAGTCATAGTGAGTTAGCGTTTTAGCGAAGCGTTGTGGGCATTTGCAATCGAATTTTGGGTTTTACTTCTGATTATCAAAGCCAAAGGCGGTGATTTGTTGTCCTTCTCACAGAAAGCTCCCATTTATCGAAGACAGAATGTCGCAGAATTAGTCTACCTCTTTTCTTCAAACAACGCTGCAGCCATGCATTGTGGACTTTTGCACGGCACTGGAAGTAGGAGCGAGCACATTCAATTTAATCATTTCTAGCATTAAACTGGTCCTTTGTAAATGGGTTCTATGCACACCAAACATTGGGCCTTTATCACTTGATCTCAAAGATCGGACGCACAAGTTCGACCCTGCATTGCAACGACACACGAATTGATTGCCACACAAGGACATAACAAAAGATGGCTGAACAGGTCCGAAAACATTCTCAAATAAATCAAGGGCAATTCTAGTGAAAAGAATTCTATACCGGAAGCATCCATTTCTGCACTTTCCGATTGTCTTCTTATATAATATACAAATTTCCCTGTTCCGCAAGGATCTCTCAACTCTTAAGGAGTGGCACGGCAACTGTTGGTGCCAAAAATAGTCATAAAAAATGAGAAAATCGTTTCCAACGCTTTTTTCCCTTCCCATCGTACGGATGTGAACGGGGCTGGGTTTCAACCGTGGATTAGACACGTCCGATCAGCCTGGTGTCTGGCCGGATGGTAGAAATCAAAGAAATCGCGCATTTTGCTTGCCTTGCCTCACGTTCTTTGCTTGAATGTCGGAATCTAGTGACGGCGGCCGTAGGCGGACGGGGGAGAGGAGGCAGAAGAGTCCTCGGAGCCAGAGTAGGAGTCGGCCGCGCCGGAGGAAGCTGAGGAGTCGGTCGAGCTGGCGTCCTCACCACCCTCGTAGCCGGTGGGAGTTTCGGGGGTGCTGCTCTCGCCCTCGCTGCCGCTGGCCGGGGTCTCGGGGGTCGTGGAGGAAGAGTCCTCGCCCTCAGAGCCGGAAGGAACCTCGGGAGTAGTGCTCTCACCCTCGCTGCCGCTGGCGGGGGTCTCAGCAGAAGAGTCCTCACCGTCGTAGCCAGTGGGAGTCTCGGGAGTGGTCTCGTCGCTGCCGCCGAAGGAAGGAGTCTCAGAGTCGTCGCTGGACGGGGTCTCGGGGGTGCTGGAAGAAGCATCCTCACCAGTCTCGCCCTCAGAGTCAGAAGAATCGTCAGAGTCGTCGGCGCCCTCGTAGCCTGAGGGGGTCTCCGGGGTGGAAGAAGAGTCATCACCACCGACGGGAGAGGACTCGCTGCCGCCCGGGGTGGAAGATGAACCGCCGGAAGGAGAGTCGTTGATGCCAGGGGTCTCATAGCCACCCGGGGCGGAGGAGCCCTTGTCGTCATCGCTGCCGCCAAAGCCGCCAATTCCACCGCTGCTGGAGCCGCCTCCGAGGCCACCGAGACCTCCGAATCCGCCCAATCCACCGCTGCTGCCACCGCTGCTTGAGCCACCGCCGAGGCCTCCAAGACCGCCAAATCCACTGCTACCGCTTGAGCCGCTGTCGTAGCCGCCTGGGCCACCGCTGGATGGGCTGCCGGTTGGGGCAGCTGCACCACCCTGGCTTCCACCGCTCAGGCCGCCGAGGCCGCCGAAGTCGAAGCCGCCCGAGCTTGAGCCTGAGCTGGAGCCCGAGCTGCCGGAGCTACCAGAGCTGCCAGAGGTCGGGTATGGCGGAGCAGCACCCTCGCTGCCGCCAATGCTTCCGCCCGGGGCGGATGGAGAGCCGGTCGACCCTCCAATCGAGCCCGAGCCGGAACCGGTCGAGCCAGATGACCCCCCGAAAGAGCCACCAGCAGATGAGCCACCGTAGGCTGAACCACCCGCCGCAGCGGTGGAAGTGGGAACAGCAGGGCTGTCCTCGCTGTTGCTGTAGTCGCCGCCCGAGGCCGCGATGTCCTTGCCGTAGCTGCCGTGGGGCATGGGGGCAGCGGCCGCAAGGGCGAGAAGGGCAGAGAGAGCGATGACGTTCTTCATTTTTGCTGATTGAAGTGGTGTTGATGTGAAGTTGGATTGATTGATGTTTTTCTGGGGAAAGGTTCAAAGAATGATGCAGAGGATACCGGATCCTATTGAAGCGACTGAAGGAAGATGAGGAAATTCAAAGGAGCGCACAGCACTGAGGAGTTGTTGTTGTTGGATGGGGAGAATCGAGAGGATCAAGGAGACGAGACAGACCTTCTTATACATACCTTTCGATAGCTCTTCGGACATCCAAGCTTGGTCGAGTGAGCTCAACGATACGATCTGGTTCTCGCGTAGACGAGCAACGCCCAGGATGGCCACGCAAGTCAGCCCATGGAGGTCTGGTTGGTCTGGCTGGAGAATAATGGGTCGGAAGCAGTGATGTTGTCGCAGGGCGGTGGGTCGCAGGGAGAGACCTGAAACGCGGAGAAGTCGATCTCGAAATCCTGCGTGCCTGCCTGCGGAAGCTTGCCCCTTATGGCGTGCGCATGGAGAGGCATATGTGACGACTAGCATGAGTAGCAGCACCGTGCAGCACCTATAAGACGGCGAGCCACCTGTTTCTAGCATGGATAAGCGTGGCCAGCGGTTCGAGGGCAAGCCGCGGTCAGAGCTTGAACAGCGTTCCTTGTATCACCATGAGCGGTTGTATGGCGTCTTGCCCTCTACCTCATGCATTAGGACGGGGGGAAACCAGCCCAGAGTCGACCGCGTGGCCCACCATCGACCTTTCTCGACCTCTTTTCTGTGCTGATGTTGACGGATGATGAAACATGTGGCCTCAGGAACCCGGTCTCCCGAAGATACAACTCGATCTCTTGACGCTGGAAGAACGCCGGCAACCGCCTGAGGCTGACGCGTTTGCGTGCCCCGGAACCTTTGGAGCTCAAACGCTCGCTTGCAACAACGAGAACTATACTGATTCGCGAGGATCAATGCGACTCATTGCCATGTTTTGTGATGATGACTTTGGTCCCGATGTAGGCGCGCCTGCATGTGCGGTGGAATCATGGACGTAATGGACGAGCATGACGAGCCCGCCGTTTTCGTTGCATCGCACTTCATCACATCCCGACGATAACAAGGTGAGAGCCACGGTCATCATCACATTTTCGTCACATCAAATCACGTGGTATCTCGCGATATTCGCACGTGTTTGCGAGATCTCTTTTCCCGCCACCGTTTTCGACGTTGATACTACTGAACGTCCATCTAGGCCTTCCACCAAGCCAATCCACTGTGAGACACCACAGCGCCAACGGCCTCGCTATCTCGCCACACGTTTTGACATCCGTCTCACCTGGCCTACAAAAATCCCCGACAGGTTCAAATATCATGAAGTACCCCATCAGGCCACCCTCGTCTTCGTTATGGGATTCTCCAACGCAGAGATACCTTTTGACTGACAATGTACCGGTCTACAACGACGCCATGGATTTCATTGTCTGCAACAACCCCGTGGCTTGCACGATTTCTTTCATGTCTGGCAGCTCTCAATATAATTATCATTGTCTCGATTGTTCGAGCGTCTCTATTTTCTTGGTTGTTCGAACAAAGGAACAAGTCAAACCTTGACCTTTCTGAGCATGACACTCCAATCGTTATAGGCATACCGCGAAGATATCGATCGTTATCCTTCACTACCTCCCCCAACACTCTCTACGCACCATCAATACCACCACAGTCATTACAGCAAACAATGCACACCACAGGCTGGTTCCTGACCTCTCTGCTCGCCTTGACGGCAACAGCAACGCCCATCAACACCACCCTCCTCACCACCCGCAACGCCGGCGACACTTTCAACATCAACCTCTACAACAACTGCCCGTTCACCAAACAATTCGCCCTCTACCAAATCACCAGCAATTTCCAAATGCTCGAGCGCAGCAAACCCACCAACCTCTCTCCCAAACAACACACGACGCTCTCCGCGCCCTTCAAAGACCTCGGCATGCGCCTCTCCGGCCACGCCGAATGGGGCGTCGGCGGCCAGTGGAAAGCGCAAGCCCTCTTCGAGTTCGGCTACAGCCAGTACGCCGGGCAGGAAGGGACGGCGTACGATTTGTCCGTCATGCAAGGCAGCGATGGCGATATTGGAGTGGGCGTTTATCCGATTCCGAACGGGAAGGGGTCGAGGAATTGTCCCAGTAAGACTTGTTTGCCTTGGGATTGTCCGCTTGATCAGGGGTGGACGAACCCGGATCAGGTGGATGATGGATCGCCGGCTGATGCGGTTTGTTATTATGGGAAGACGGATTTCAAGGTTGTTTTTTGTCCGTGAGTTTGAAGGGTGTTGTTTGGAGTAGCTTTTGTTCGTTTGGTTTTTAGTTGCAGTTTGGAAGATACCCATTTGGCGTTTTGGTGCACACTCGTGTGTCGGAAAGATACGATATAACGTTATGTAACTACGATATACACGATTTTCAAGATTTGAAGAGCTAGGAAGCCTTGTCTGAGCTATTGTCCAACGCAATCGCCGAGCATGTATGCTGCAGCAATCCTCAGCCGCGCGCGTACCACTTGAGCTCTGTATTCAGCCTTATTGGCCAATTTGTTGACCGGAACCATGCACTGCCATGCACTACCACGCCGTATCATGTACGTATATGATGGTTTTGCCATCCCAAATCCAAGGCCCATTCTATATTCTTCATTTGGCGTCTCGTCACGAACACTCTACATCTACTAAAGCCCATCAACAATGTCATCCGAGAGTCACACCAGTGACACGAACGCTGACACCTGGAACCCTGATATCGAGGCCGTCTCGTACCCACCTGCAGCTCACTGCCGTGATCAAAGTGCACCCAGTCAGACAACAGATCATGACTTCGCACTTGGTGAAATCCTTCCTAATATCAACTCGCATCGATCACCGCAGCCGTTTTGGCACTGGGCAGGGACGCTATATCAGCAAAAACAGAAGCTGATGGAACATCTGAGCCTCATTTTCGCATGCATCATCAATCTTCATGATGAGCCAAAGCCAGCATGGGTACCATCGATCCTCTGGTTGATATATTTCGAGCATCCCGCGAAGAGACTCGAGAATGCAGGTCAGACCCTATTCATTTGCATCGACCGGGGTCATGGCAACCAGTTTGCTATACAGGTGCCTTGTCTACGTCCAACAGCTCACAGGAGATTGAAGTGGAGCATCGAAGAGTTCAGTGAGGATGGTGGTAAGACAACAGAATATGGACGGTATGATATTGGACCGACAGAGAAAGCTTGCGAAAGCGATGACCAGATCGTAAGACGGATTCGCCAGAAGTTAGAAGCTGTACTCGGGCCATGGATCAAATACGTTCCGTATTTTGGAGTCGTTGCAGCTGAGATTGTTGAGGTTAGTATTTGTTTTATTCAGAACTATTTCAGAATGATTTGCTGAATGACAGCCAAGTTTCGATTTCGATCACCTCATCTCCAGCGCGACCACCTGTCGATCAAGATTAGAGAGAGCAAAGCGGGCACATCCATCACAGAGGAACTCTTAAGTAAATACGAACGTGCGATTCAACGCTCCGACGATATGAATGCAGATGAAGACGGTTATGGCACTTGCGCAAGACCGTTTCATGTCGAGAGGTGTTTGAAGTCGAAAGATCCTCTCCTGGAATGCACGACCGTGAGACCACGCGCATATGGGCATGGTCAGAAGACTTGTAGAGGACGTGACCATGTCGAAATATGTCCCAAGTCGAAGGATCCCCTTTTGAAATGCATGGTTGGGGAGACAGTATGCAAACAATCTGATGACCATCGCCCGGACTGCAATGGGGCATCCTACTGCTTTGAGGAGTCAAGACGGCAAGCCGAACTTCTTGGACTTCCTGGCATTGATGCATTCAATTGTTTTTCCCAGTTCCTTCGACGACCGGGAGACGTCAATGGTCTACTGTCGAAGTGGTTAAAGAAAGAGAACATCATGTGCGATTTGCAGTGAGTAACATGTAGCCTCGACATAGTATACCCAACTAACTCGTTCAGGTATGGTATAGAAAAGGCAGAACGCAATCCATATCTCAATGGAGACTCTTTCCGAGGAATAAAGGTCACGCTTGGCTGGGACTGGTGCCGAATGAAAGAGCATGCTCCCGGTCACTTTGCATTGGCACTGATCGCTGGTGGTCTTGTCTGGATTGCCATCATTGTCTGGTCAACAGAGACCAGTGACAGCAATACCGCTATGGCGTTTGGCTCGGTGCTTGTTGGAGTTTTCACTTTGTTGCTATTGAACGCGCATGGCCTTACCAGCAGATGAGGGCTTCGGATGGCGTGATCATACATTGTTAAAACCGTATAAAACGAGGATATTGATGGCTTCGCCCTTCAATGAAACCAGAGCGGTAACCATTGTCTGACAAAAGTCAACCACTGAACCATTTAATCCACCGCCCTCACCTCAACCTCATGCACACCCGCCCAAGCCTCCCTAACCCTATGACTATCCACCATCTCCAGAATCTTCGTGATCTTCTCTCCCCTCTCATCAAACGACAGCACGAACATATACTCGTTCTCATACGACGCCGACGATCCCGACGTTCGATCCGCCGTCATGGTGCAATGCAGGAAAGCCCTTCGGTCTTCTGAAGAGGCGAAGTAGTCGAGGACCGCCATCTTTACAGCACCTAGTCATTAGTATATTGGCGATGACAAAGGATTGGAAGAGGATACCCTATTATTGACCAACAACCCCTCAACCCCCTCAAACCACTTGCGGAACTCTCCATTATTCCTCGTCGGTATCCCGAGCGAAGCTGGTCGTTGAATCATAATACACTCGGGAGCTCGCACGGCGAGTATATGGTCGACTTTCCAGGTTTCCCACGCTGCGACGAAGGCGTCGGTCGTTTTGCGCATGTTGGTGGTTAGATTGGCGGACATCATGCGGTTGGAGGGTTAGGGTTGGGGTTGTTGGATTCGCCCGGGTGGTTGATTTGGCTAAGGAGGTGGGATGATTTGAAGCGGGGGTGAATGGAAGGAAAGAGGATGGTTAGTCGATTTGTAGATAGGCACTTTGTCTTGCTCAAATGCCTTGGAGTTGATGTGCTGTTCGCCGTACGAGTGCATTAAGTCCGCCTTCTGCGTTTTAGCTCCGCGAGAGGGTGCTTACACACATGCATTGGACGAACTGACACTAACCACTTCTCGTATCGGAAGGAAATATGACTCTTGACTCCGTCCCACTTATCACAACAGGCACTTGGTGTTATAATGAAACATTATGTTCTGTGCAAATCACATTTGCCCGGGTACGCCCACCCAGCCTTACATAGCATTTATCAGAAAACGTATTGTCATGAGAAAATGCAAAAGAAAAGATGTCGTATTCCATAGTAAGATCCAATAAAAGAAACCCAACTCAAAGAGAAGAAAGAAGCTGTAAAGTCGATCGAACCCGCTCAGTATTCCCTGCCGTGTCCCTGCCTTTTTCCCAAATCAAACCCAACCCAACCACTCCACCCATCCACCCATGGTATGTAGCTCAAAAAAAAAATCACCGTGTTGCCCAGAAGACGCCCTCTTTCAGAGTTTCATCGAAAACGATACAATTCACGAAGAACCCCTCTTTCGCCACCAAACCCCATCCAATCTCCGACGCATCCAAACTGACAAACCCCAAAAATCACACTCAATTATAAACCAACCTCCTCCTCGGACTCCCCTGCCCATCCCCAATCTCCAAACCCCTACTCGGCGCGGGCTCCAACATCGGACCACCATGCCAAGGCGTCCCCGGCGCAGGCCCATACGCACTGTGCGCCTCGAGCAATCCGCTAAAACTCCTCTGCGGCGTGGGAGGAGGCGGCTGCGCAGCGCTCCAGAACTGCGCCTGCGCCTGCTGCTGGTGCTGCTGCTCCATGGCCTTGTTGCGCAGCACGCCGAAGGCGAAGTTCGACACGGCGAAGCAGCCGAAGATGAGCATGCAGGTGAAGAGCATGGCTTTGTAGGAGATGGGCTCGACGAAGGAGTTGAAGATCTCGGCGAAAGTGTGGGCGGAGACTTTGGCGCGGGCGATTTTCATGGGGTCCTGGGCCATGATTTTCGCCCAGTTGTTGCAGGGGACGTTTAAGGCGGGTGCTCTTGTTGAGGAAGCGCAGCCGTTGACGCGGAATTGCTCTGCGGCCTCAGCGATTTCGGCCATGATGTCGGCGCTGGCTTCGAAGGCTTTCTTGTCGATGTCGCCTTGGATGGCGGCGTAGAAGGAGTAGAGCATGTAGGCGCAGGCGGCGAGGAGGAAGAGGTTGAAGAAGAGCTGGGCGTAGAAGGAGAGGATGTGGGGGACGGTAGGGTGGGCGCCGATGAAGGTGAAGAGGGAGGAGATCCAGTGGGGTTCTTTTTGGGGTGGTGGGGATGTTTGTTGTTTTTGTTCTTCGGGTGTTGATTGACGGTTGTGGTTTGCGCTGCGTTTTCGCGGGCTGATGGTGCGTGGTAGTGTGAGTTCCGAGTCGTCGTTTTCTGCCTCCGATCCAGAGCCAGATATGCTGATTCGTCTGGAAAGGGCGAGTTGGCGTTGTGCTTCTCTGCTTCTCTGTCGTCGCACGCGCTTCTCGCGGTTTTGAACGATATCCTTTCTCGGAATTGATCCACGACCAGGGCTTGTCCAGTTCTTGAATCTTCCAAATAAACTCATCTCCTTCCTCCCATGAGGGCTTGGTCGTCTGCTTCTCATTTCCCTTTCCCTTTCCTTCTCCCTCTCCTTCTCTTTTTCCCTCTCCCTCTCTCTTTCTCTCTCACCCTCCCTCTCCCTCTCCCCACCCTTATACGGACTTCCCCCCAAGTTCCCCATCGTAGGCACAGCCGGCGCACTGCGACTATCCAACGCACCCAACCTCCTCCTCTCCCTCGCCAGCCTCTCCGCCGGCGTGCCCCCAGCCTCACTATCATCCTGTCTCTCAGGACTCTTCGGCGTCTCGCCCGCGCTTGAATCCTCCATGGTCACGTCCTGCACCGTCTTGCGCGGCGTCGCGTACAGAGAGTTGAAAACCGCCGGGTGCGGCGGTAAAGGCTTGTTTGGGGAGATAGGGCGACTGGCGCCTGGTCGGGTGGGTGAGTCGTTGAATGTGTTGTCTCCTTTAGCGGTGGTATTGTCAGTTGGGAAGGCCGAAGAAGAAGGACACTTCTTATCTCGTTTCCAAGAAGGCATCAATAGATCCGAGAAGGAAAACGCACTCTTTCTGCCCGCGGCGGCGCTGGGCGTTGATCCTGCCGGGAAGCGCTGGGAGTTCATGCTGACGGCCGCGAAGGGGCTCCTCGCGTCTAGTGGTCCGGTACCGTTCTGGTACTCGAAGTCCATGGGCGTTTCGTGGTAGCGCTTCGACATTGTCGATGGGGTGGGAGGGGTTTGTGGGACGCCGACGAGGGCGGGTGTGGATCGTGGTCTTGCGCTCTGTTTCTTGGTTTTGTTCTCGGGGCTCCTCTTTCGTGTGAGCAGGGATTCTACTTGTCTGGTAGAGAGAATTGGAAATGAAGGTGGGGTAAGAATAGGTATTGATTCATGTGCTCCGTTCGTCGAAAGTCGCAGGTAGCTGCTGTGCTGTGGTGAATCTGCGTAAACAACGGCCCGCGCCGGGTGCGGCGGCGCAACCAGCCGGCATTCACTACATCAGGTGTTTACTTCCCAATGACTTCACTTTCAATAATGAGGCAGCGAATGCTTTCGTAGAATAATTGCAAATTGATGGACTCTCTCCAAGATGATTGAAGAAACTATACAAAAAGTTCTGGTATACCCACATCCTGATGCACTGAAAGCTTGCATGCACGCGACCCCGATCCATTCATTTTCGCTACAACGCCCAATGCTTGGTGAAAGAAAAAGAACCTTCAGAAAGTGATATCTACTTTTCTCTCGTCATATCCCACCGCCCTGCCTCAGCAACTACATTCACATCAAGTCGGGTACGGCTGGCTGAGACGTTCCTCCATGAACTTCATCAGAACGGGAGGGACAGCCTCATCCGTGGCGCGGATGGTAAGACGGTACATCTAATAAATCGAGGTTAGCATCCGTAAAGACAACATACAAAGTCTCTCAGAATGCCGTAACATACCTTATTCTCAGCATTCGGCTCCAACCTCAACAAACAGCCAAACTTGCCGCCACTCGTATGCAGGACCGTAGCGCCCACGAAATTCCTAACATTCGGATCCACGCCGTCCAGGATGCCCCACTTGAAACCCTGCAGGAACCTCCTAGTGTTATCGCCAGAGACGTCGAAGCCCTGGAAGATTTTCTGCGACTCGCGAGGGGCGCCGCCAATCTGCTTCCAGCGCTTGAAGAAGTCCTCGCCGGAGAGCACGGCGCCTTCCATGTATTTGTGCAGCAGCACGGGGAGTTGCAGGGTGACCGCTTGCAGGGCGCCGGCGACGT
Organism: Cladosporium sp. IMV 00045; assembly: GCA_001931905.2. Classification (NCBI taxonomy): domain Eukaryota; kingdom Fungi; phylum Ascomycota; class Dothideomycetes; order Cladosporiales; family Cladosporiaceae; genus Cladosporium; species Cladosporium sp. IMV 00045. The sequence continues at coordinate 4,745 of MSJI02000259.1, read as the reverse complement.
AGGAGACTCGGATGGTGGGGGGTTGGGTGAAGACGGAGCGGGCTTCGAACATGATCATTTGGCTTGTCTGGGAGCCGGAGTGGACGGTGGTGTCGGGCAGGCCTTTGATGTCGACTTTCAGGCCGGTCGCGGAGGGGTTGTCAATGGTTGTTGTGAAGGATTGGATGGGCGCGGAGGATTTGTTGGAGAAGTAGAGGATGATGCAGCCGACTTCGCCGCGGTATTCGGATCGCAGGCCGATTTGGATTTGCACGTCTTCGTAGAGGAGGCCTTCGGGTTGGAGCATTAGTCGGTTGTGCCCGGGCTCCCAGTCAGGTGATAGATGTGAAGCTGATGCAAGGTTGGGTCCGCTGCTGGAAGACATGTCGAGACCAAGCAAGTCGCCCATTTGCGATTGAGATGTACCATTTGCGGCACCATTTGTAGCAGGTGCTCCACCAGAGGCATCTCCGTTGACTGCCTTAGCTTGATTGCTGCTAAAGTCTCTCTTCAGTGATGATGCGCCTTGGGCTGATGTGTTGTCTTTCGTGGTCACCGACCATGTTCTCTTGTCTCCGGTAGATGCTTGTTTCTTGTCAAGTCGAGCCAACAATGCAGACGTCCTCTCTGGGAAGGGTGGCATCTCGTCACAGACCGTCCGGAGGAGATCATCAGTCGGCATGGTAGCCAAAGCCAGATATTCGCAAGCACGTTGTTGCAATTCCGAGTCGAGCGTGTGAGAATAAACCCGGAAAGCTTGCAGAAGCTGTGGCTTGATCTCCGGGAAGAGGTTGACGAATTTGACAAAAGCTGACAGAATCATTGCCCTTGTACTCAAAGAGCATGCGTTGAACTTATTTTGAAGAGCCATGAACTGCTCGATCGGACTTGAACCCTTTTCTTCCGCGATGAGATGTCCAAACTCACCGAGCAAGTAACTGCCGATCTTGACAAGTGTTTCATGACAATGATCAGCCTTGCAGTATTGCAAGATGTTCTTGGCTGCGTAGACTTGCAGCTCCTCGTTGTTGGTAACAATCTGGATGACACGCTGCCACACTTCATCACTGACATGATCGCCAGCCATCGCAATGAGTCGCATCGAGATGTCGACATACCACTTTACATCGGTGGCGTACTTTTCGGTCAGAATCGCAATCTTGAGGACCATCTCCTCACGAATCGCGTAATCGGCAGTCTGAAGAAACCTCAAAAGCTCATGAACGATCTTCTGAGAATTTGTCGAATCACACATGCTGTAGAGCAAATCAAGACCTTGTCGTCGCACAGTAATATCCCTATCCTTGAGAGATCCAATGATGAGATCCTGATGTTTCTTGATCGGGTCGAGAGTTTCCGCTCTGACAGCCAGATGGGTCATTGCTTCAAGACCGAGGTATCTCACATTTGTCTCTCGGGAGCTTATGAATTTGCCCAGCTTGGCCGAGATCTGAATCATGAGGTCTCTCTCCGTGTCGAGATGGATGATAAGGTTGATGGCTTCGAAGAGGACCGCATTCTGAGCGTTGTTCTGCTGAACATTCTTAGGCGTCTCCATAGCATTGTCCAGTATGCGCTGCAGGGAATCGCGCAAAAGACTGCGAATGTGCTCATCTTCCGATGGTGGGAAGTACTGCAACAACCTCAAAAGCTTGACTTGCAACCACGGACAGGGCACCTTGTAGTAGACGTAATCTCCAGAATATTCCTGGTCAATGACAACCTTTCGCAACCGCTGGCAGGCTTTGATGTAGCCTCCCTTATACGCATCTGGATCTTTCTGCGCCAGTGCAGCCACGAGAGAAGTGACCGAAAGAGCGACACCCATGTCCAAGTCATCCATGATAGCGATAATCCTTTCTCTCCACTCCGCTTGTACGATACTCGGCACCTTGCGGAAGAGACGGAGAAGGGTCAAGGCAGCCTTCTTCTTGACGAAAGGTTTCGATGTTGGTGAAATAAGCAGCCGATGCACGTCCGCAGACAGCGCTTCACCCATTTCTCTGCTTCCCACATTTGCGATCGCGTGCAGTGCCAGACAATTGTTCAGCTCGTTGTGATCCGCCAAGTCCTTCCGTATGCTGTTGACCACCAAGTGTAGCAGCTCGTGTTGCTCATGCAGGAACAATGTGACGGCCAAGTATCCAATCTGCTTCTCCGAGTACTTCGTCGCCGAAATCAGGTTGACAGCCTCCAAGTGTCCAAAATCGACGTTCCAGCCCAGGATGTAGATGTACAGCAGCTTGCAGACGTATTTCTTCTTGTCGTAGCCTGACAGGCTTCCTCCCTTGAATTTGGAGCGGATGTTGGCGAGCTCCTTGTTGATGCGCTTTTCTTCCAGCTCGCGGGCACGCGCATTGCGCAGGTCGGCGATGAAGGAGACGAGGCCGCGCATGGTGTTGTCCTTGCCGGAGTTACCCATGCCGCGGTTGAACATGGCGGCGGCCGCTTGCGCCATGATGGGCGAGGGAGACGCTGCGGTGCTGTCTGGCCGCCCGGCGGATGGTGGGATTGGCGAGTGGTGTAGACCAGAGCTGGGTGTAGGTGTAGGATGTGGCTTTGGGTGGCTATGCCGTGGTATGGAAACAAGGGAAGCCGGGATCAAGGATCAAGGGTCAAGGATGGGCAGAGGAAGCCCCTAAGCTTTGGATCAGGTCGGCACTTTTGAGGAAGTCAGGCACTTGGTGGGAGGTGCAGTGTGCCGGTCGTTTGATCAGTCGTCGCGTATATGGAACTTGTAGAAAGATGTGTATATTACAAGGGGTATAGAAGGTGGCAGCGAGCCGTAACGGCGTGGGATCAAATGAGGGGGGGTTGTTAATCAATCAGGTCGTTAAGCGTTTAAGCAACTTTACCCAAATCGCACATCAGGCCATGGGGCTCACGTCGGGGCTGATGAGAGAAGAAGGCCGACATCGAAGCGGGCTAGGGTGATGGCTTCCGTGAAGATCGACCATGGTTGATTGATTGATGAATGATGGCACTACGAAAGACAACCGACATGCTATAGAAACACAATGTTATGGCACAACAATGTAGTTCAAGATTGGACATCCTTGTTCAGAGCACAGCATCTCAGCCTGCAATTGCCGGAACCATCCACCGGCTCCGTCTCGGAGTTGAAACCTGCGGTATGGACTAGCATGGCTTCACCGCATTCTCGTCTCACGGCCAAGTAAGAATTAGACCGTAAATTAGACGCAGTAGTATCTTCAACAGCGCATTAGCTCGGATGGACAAAGAGAAAGAAGAAAGAAAGAAAAAAAAAAAAAAATGTAAGGATTGCAGGAAGGGGACTGTAAGACCTGAAGATCTGTGAATGAATAGAAGATGTGATCATGACTTACCTGCCTGACATAAGTCACCTAAGTGGAACGACATCAACTGCTTTGCCCGTCAAGGATCAGTGGGCAGAATTGCCTACCCGCGACTTGTTCAATAGGCTCTTCACTTCTGATGCTCAATGTCTGTTTCTGAATCTTACAAATACAGCTGTAGACTTACAAAACAACAATACTTTCAATACCTCAGGGGAATGTCATTTCACAGGCACAAGCGAAAGCGAAAGCCGTTGACTGACGTTTTTGTTGGAGGGGCAAGGGCCAAAAAGATTGGGCCCCGCAGAGGGATTTGGCTGGCTGGCGGGCATGAATCGTTGGTGGGAGAGAGCAGATCCGAGCACTTCAGCTTGTAACAACAGACAGGGAGCAACATTTCAATCTCACCAACTACAACACTTCCTACTTTCTTCGACCCTCGCAATACACACACACCCTCCATCACTTTGTACATCTTTTCCCACCAACCCACTCACACATCCTCACATCATGTCTTGGCAAGGTACGTCGCTCTCATCATCCATCCATCCATCCATCCATCCAGTCATCATCCGCCTGATCCTCGAGTTTGATATACACCGCAAGCAAGCGTGAAGTATCTACACACAACAACTAGCTAACCATGATTCTCAACAGCATACGTTGACCAGAGGTACATCCCCTCCCTCCACCCATCCAGCGCAGCCTCACCAACCACTCTCACCACCTCCCAACCTCAAACCTCAACCTCGCTAACACCGCATTTCCCGCTCCAGCCTCGTCGGCACCGGCAACGTAGACAAAGCCGCCATCTTCAACGACGCCGGCAACAGCGTGTGGGCCTCGACGGCCGGCTTCACCGTCTCGCCCGCCGAGATGCAGGAGGTCGTCAGCGCCTACAAGGACCCGGGCACCGACGGCGTCAAGCAGGTCCAGAGCACCGGCCTGCACATCGCCGGCGAGCGCTTCGTCGTCATCAAGGCGGATGAGAGGAGTATTTACGGCAAGAAGGTATGGACAATCCCGACCTGAAAGATCTCGGATATTGGTGTTTTGATCTGCTGGACATGCAGGAAGAGGAAGAGAAGGATATCGCAGAGCAGGACAGGACAAGACAAGACAAGAACAGTGCATAACACAAAGATCCCACACTAACCGATGTAATCCCTTTCCTACAACAGGGCAGAGAAGGCGTCGTCATCGTCAAGACCACCAAAGCCATCCTCGTCACCCACTACCCGGAGACCGTCCAGCCCGGCAGCGCAGCCAACACCGTCGAGCAGCTGGCCGACTACCTCGTTGGCGTCGGTTACTAGATTAGTCGGACCGGAGGGAATGATGAAGGAAAATAAAAGGCTAGTTTGACTCGGAAGAAAACGAGAAAAGTACAGGAAAGCAAAGCGAGAGAAAGAAAGATGAAAACGAAACGAAGCGACTCCTTTTTTTTTT
>MSJI02000258.1:0-28451 GCA_001931905.2 Cladosporium sp. IMV 00045 | reverse complement strand
CTCAACGACTCCGGCCTGTGGTCCAACAACGCCGAGATCACCACCAAGGAGATCCTCAAACGCTACGGCGACCGCGCCAAAGCACCCACCATCGGCAACTCGCTCTCCCACGAAATGCACGAGCAGCCACCACGCTCATCCGGCACAGCGGGCGGCGTCAACCCCGTCGTCACCAGAGTCGACACCGACCCCCACCAGCAAGACGCATGGCGCAACGAAAGCTCCGTACGCGCCGTCGCCGCCGACGGAGGCTTTCAGGCCCCCAACCTGCCATACAACGCACAGCGCAACGGAAGCTCCGAAAGCCACAGCGGAAGCCCAACACGAAACGGCGGTGGCGGTCAACAGGGGAAGACGTGGGAGCGTGGCCAAAACCGGGCTATGGGCGTGGCGTAATCGTGTTCACTGCGTGCCCGCCCTCTTGTTACTCTGCATTGGGCGATTTGCAGACGCATTTTCACTTTTTTGTTTTGTCTTTTTTCCTTTTGATCAGATTCCCAAAGGCGCGCGCGCGGTTGGGTGGATCCCGGCGCAGCGTTTTTCTCACGTTCTTCACTTGCTAGGCTTGGGGGAGATATCATCATTTCTCCTCGTTTTACAAAAAAACACAAACGGCAAACGGCGTTTCATTTCCTATTTCCACACTCTCCCCCGACTACCAGTGAAACCTGGCTGGCATTGCGAAAAAAGAACAAAACCGTGGAAGAAGCAACATTGTTTTCCGTTCTGGGCGAACGGCGGCGGTGGTGGAGACAATCCTTCCACCTGTTTTTCTTTTTCTGTTTTCGAATTTGGGCATCATCCTACTCTTTTTCCTTTCTTCTGTTATATTCTCGCCGGAGCGAACACGCTCGCTCATACACAGAGCCGTCTTTCTCATGGAGGCATTTTCGTCCCCCCACGAGGAATACTAAGTGGAGGGGAGGAGAGCAACAAGGGCGAGGAGAAGGGCGAGCAGGGCATGGCATGGCATGGCATGGCATAGTGCTGTGTGCTGGTTGCTCGCGCGAGCTCGCGGTTCTTTGTCTTTGGCTGATTGGTTCTTTTTGTGCTTTTTTTCTTTTACTTCCTTGGGCTTTCATGGAGATACCTTATACTACCCCCTTTTTTCACTTTTTTACTTTACTTGGCTTTAGTTGACTCGAATGGCTCATTTTGCTTCTTTTACCTACATGTGTACCTGCCTTCTTGGAGTCGACTGATGAATTGAGGTTGAAGTAGCGGGAGCGAGCCGCTCGCTTAACTGAGGTGGTTCCTACCTTATGCTTATTATGCTTATTATTACCTCGTCGGCTTCGACGTCGCGTTTCGTAGCAAGTGTTATCGGCATACCGTAGTTGCCTTATATTATTCACAGACCTTACTTCACTCTCCAGTCCACATACTGTCTCGCTTCCTCCCACACCTCGAAACCCGGGATATATACGGTTCAGCCAGGATCCACGCAGCTGCACCTCGCTGCAAAACGCTGATTGGCCGCGTCCGCTGGGATCATCGCTCCATCCCAAGTTGGCCAGCTGCACAGCCTTTCGTAAAGCGACTTGGCGCATCCCAGATCGTCATACTTCATTGCCTACTTTCTGCAAGGGCGAGCTTTTCTTGTAGTCACGGACGACGTGCGATTGAATCCTTCGAGAGGCGGTGCAAGGTGTTTGGGCACGTGTTGGGTTTCGCTGTGCAAGCTACCTTTACCTCACCTCACGTTTGTGGATCGGTGGGGTTTTCTTTGATCGTGAGGAAGCTTGCTTAGGCACCAACTTATAAGTATTTCTTTGCTTCTCTCGATCTGTTCTGCTTAAGTGACATCTTGCCTCAATTCACTACATTGGCCCAACCGACAAAACACTCGCAAAAATGAGAAACATCCGCGACTTCGAATCCCGCAAAACGCACCTCGCCTGGGGCACCGGCTCCGGCAACCCAGCGTTGATGGTGCTCGCGTGCTTGGTCGCCAACCTCATCACTCTCGTGCTCGGCATTGCGTTCGCCCTGGCAGTCACGGGCGATGGCTACAACGACTACTCGTCAGGGTGAGTCTCATCATGCCAGAGTCGCACAGCTTGCGTTTAACAATACTGACAACTACACAGTACGGGTCTCTTCTTCATGCTCCCGGCGCCCGCGGCCGGCCTCCTCTGGGCCCTCATCGACGCCGCTGTCTTGCACTACTCCATGCTGCACCCCATCCACTACCTTGTCGAATCCTCGCTTCTCATGGCCCTTCATGTTTCTTTTGGAGTCTTGACTGCCATGTTTTACTCGTGCGTGTTGCTCCCTCCATTTTCATGCAAAATGCCATTTGACCTGCACGGCATGCACTAATCATTACGATCAGATGGGACGAAATCGCTTGGCTGCCGGGTCTTTTCATGCTGGCCACGGCTGTTGGGTGAGTTGTCACGAATGTGTTGGGATTGAGTGGTGATGAGATGCTCATACTTCTTGCAGCTATATCGGCATCATGTTCATCTCCGGCCGCATGGTGCATAAACGCCGCACGCGCCCTCAGAGCGCTGGAATCGCTTAGTCGAGTGACAGCGAAGACGGTGAGGCCGGAGGCTCAAACGAAGGCGGATTGTTGACGGAGCTTGACGACTTTGATGTGCTGGGTAAACGAGAAACATGACGACAGACGACGATGCGAAGGCGATGAAGCTGTAATGTCTAATTCGACGATGAACATGACGCTTTAGCAGATAAGGAGGTGGAGGAGGATGAGGAGGTAATCGTAATACGACATGTTCGATGACGGGCAAGTAACAGACGAGGGTGTAATGTCTTTTCCAACGATGAGTCTACGGCGTTTTTGTTATTGGAGGAGTGGCGGAGGAGGAGGTAATCTTAATAACAACAAAAGGCTCAAAGACGCAGGGAGTCCTATGTATACACACGCCTTGCAGGCATAATGAATGATTATCGAAAGGGAGAGAGGGCGCTCAGTCCATCTCTCTCTTGATGGAAATCTGACTTGAAAGACCGGGCTTTTTCGATCAAGTGCTGTCTGGACGGCTCATGATGCGAACGATGTTATTCACGAGGTCCTTCTTGTGGGTTCGTTAAGCTGAGTTCGGGGGGGTAAAGCAACACAAGAGAACGATTGGAAAGAACGAGTAAATCTAAAGATCAATTGATTAAGCCAATATACCTTCCTCATCATCAAGTCAAAAGAAAAAGCGCCGTGCATCAAACATCGCGCGTCAGAGAAACCAAGCAAACCAAAAGCAAGCCAAAGCACAGCTCCCCAAGGGTATCTACATCCTTTTTCTTTCCTTCATCACCAATACCTGCCTATCCCATCATGTCCCAACCTATTGACCGTAGACGTGACCAATCGGTTCGTTAGGTAGAAAGTCATCCGCCTGTCCTCTACCCAGGCCGACATTCCCTGTCGTGTTTGGGACGATCATGCCGAATCTTTCTTCATATCCTGAGGGCATTCGCCAGCTTCTTAGACCTTGCCGTCATCGTCGTCGTCCTCGAAGAAGCTGATGATGGCGCGGACGCCGCTGGGGCCGAGGCCGTGGGGCGGGTAGCAGACTGTGAAGAATTGTTAGTATCTGCCTCTCGAATAGCTTGGAAGTCCCTGTTCTCTGCAAGAACCTACCATAAACAGGATCGGGCTGAGCGCCCAACTTCTCTCTAAACTCGCTCTTGTTGATGAGGTGCAGCTCGTTGGCGATGGCGTGGTAGGCCTTGCTCAGCACCTTGACGCGAGTGCCCTTGAGGTTGTGGCCCGGGGTGAAGCTGCTGGAAGCGCCGCTGCCGAAAGTGACGCTGGTAGCGCCCAAGACGCCGATGGCCTTGATGGCGTGGATGATGGTGGCTTCGATGGCGCCGGAAGGCGCGCCGGGGAAGTCGAGGGCGAACTTGACCTGCCAGCCGTGCTCGGGCGCGAGCTGTGCGAGGATGACGAAGCAGGCGACGTCGCCTTCCTTGGTGAGCGTGTAGTAGTACTGCCTGTTCTCCATGTTTTGCCAGGGGTGGACGTCCGTGAGGTGGACCTGCTTGCCCTTGGTTTTCCTCGAGTTCAGCCAGTCCTCGATACGCTTGTCGATCTTGTCGCGCATCTCTTGAGGGAAGTGCTCGCCGAGCGGGACGACGTGGATCTTGATGCCCTCCTTCTCGGCGTGGCGGATCTTGCGCTGCACCTCGGGGTCTTTGAGGCCCTTGATGTCGTTGGGGTCCATGCGCTGCTCGGCGGCGACGGAGAATGTACGCCAGTCGAAGCGGGTGGCGAGCACCTCTTGAACTGATCCGCCGCAAAGCAGCCACAGCGGTTTGATCTTGCGGTCTTTCTTGATGTAGCGGAGGTATCCCGTGATGGTCTTGGTGTACTGACTGTCGTGGCAGAGAGGGTCGCCAACAGTCATGGCAAAGCCCTCATGCTGCACGAAACCAACAGCCGCACCAGTCTGAGGATCCCGCCAGTGCTCGAACTTAGGCTCGAGCCACGAGGTGTTCGAGGCATCGCCGTAGTTGGCAATGAGCTTCTCGATGGGCTGCCAGTCGATGTTCGCCGCGGCGCGATCCTTGCCGCTCCAAGGCGGGTGGAGGGTGCTGGCTTCCGGGTGTCTGAGCTGAGTCACTGGCTTCTTCTCTGGGAGAGAGCGAGGGTCTCTGGCAAACATGGTGGCGTGTCTGATATCGCCAAGCTTGAGGATCAGCATGAGAATACGCTCCATACCGATACCTCCACCACCGTGAGGAGGCGCTCCCCACTCGAAACCCTCCATGTACTCCTCCATGGAACCAGGGTCCATCTTGAGCTTCTCCATCTTGGCGATGAGTGTGTCGGCATCGTGGATACGCTGTCCACCGGACAAGATCTCCTGACCGCGGACGAAAATGTCGAAAGAGTTGGTGACCTCGGGGTTGTAAGGGTCGGGCATGGCGTAGAAAGGACGTGCGGATGTAGGGAATTTGTCAAGGACATAGTAATCTGTGCCGAGCTTCTCCTTGATGACCTTACCAAGCTGGATCTCATCTCTTGTGCCGAGATCCTCGTTCTCAGGCAGAGGGTTGCCATCATCGTCCCTCCATCCAGACTCGTTGAGCATGCGAATGCCCTCGGCGAAGGGAATGATTGGAGTCTCCTCCAGCCATACCAAGTCGTCAGAGGGGAAGTGACGCTTCACAATTTCAACCTCTTCGCGGTACTCAGTGTAGACGTACTTGAAGATGGCCTTGAAAGTGCTGTCCAGCAGACGGAGCACTTCATGGTAGTGCTCATCAATGGCCATCTCCAAATCGAGACCAGTGAACTCGGTCAAGTGACGGTGGGTGTTGCTGTTCTCGGCACGGAAGACAGGGCCAATCTCGAACACCTTCTTGAAGTCGGCTGCGATAGCCATCTGCTTGCCCAGCTGCGGTGACTGGGCCAGGAAAGCAGGCCTTCCGAAGTAATTCACCTTGAAAACACTTGCGCCGGATTCGGAGGCGACGCCCTGCAGCTTTGGTGTGTGGATTTCAATGAAGCCTTGGCCGTGCAAGTGAGCACGGAACGCCTGGCAGATACCAGACTGCACTCTGAAGATACTCTGAGCGGGAGTGGTGCGCAGATCAATGATGCGGCCATTCTGCCTGGCACGGTCAGAAATGACAACGCGAGTGTCGCCTTCGCGCTTGATGTCTTGCTTAGAGACCTCCGCCTCGTGGACGGTGAAAGGGAGCGGCTGGACAGGCTTGCCTTCGACGAACAGCTCATGGATGTGAATCTCCAAGTTCTGGATTGAGGTGCCCTCGACCAGGCCCTGCTTGGCCTTGGGTTCTTGGACAACACCGCGAACCTTCACGATAGTCTCAACGTGCAGGTGTTCTGCCCAGTAGAGGAAATGTGCTGAGATGCTGCCGTGTTCCTGCAGAATGCCCTGGATGGTGGCGGTTTGTTGCCTGAGCTCCACGAACATGAGGTGAGAGCTGAGCTTGCGGACGTTATGTAGTCTGGCACGGAAAGTGATGACCTGACCTGCCATGGCCGGCGTGAGGGCGCGGATATCCATGCGCTCGTCGCCGGGCATGTCGCCGGCGTAGTTGTTGATGGGAAGAACGCCATACTTTGACTTCTGCTCTTCAGTTTCCTCAGCAGCTGCTTTGGCCTCGACCTCCTCTTTTCGCTTCTTCTCAGCAGCGAGGTGTTGTTCGACTTCGAGCAGATGCTTCTCACGCTCCGCTTGACGCTCTTGCTTGCGTGCCTGACCGCGGCTGACGGGCTCGCCGTCTCGGTTCAGTGGGAGGTCTTCAGTTGACGAGCGAGAGTCAGAAGAGCTTCCGCGTACTTTCCTCCTGAGAAGACCCAGCGGACTGTGGGTGGCGCGCGGGCGGTGGTGGTGGTCGGTAGAGTTGCGGTGCCTGTCGACCGAAACGCGGGACCTGTCGGCATTGGAGGTGATGGAGCCCCGCGGGTGGTCCAGAGACTGACGGAGTCTATCGATAGAGCCACGAGGAGTACTGTTGGGTGAGTCTTTGCCATTTACTTTGCTGTGCGAGGAGAAGCCGGTAGAAGACTTGCTGATGCCGCCGGTGCTGCTGTCGGCATCGCTGTGCTGGGTGCTGCCGTTGCGGTCGCGGGACTGCGAGCGGCTGTGCGGCTTCAGCACGTCGAACGCCTTCTTGAGAGAGGACATCTCGAGAGGCGTGCGGTAGTGGTAATATCAAAGGTGGCGTGGGAGTGGGTGGTGAGGATGCGAAGAGTCGCAGCCAAGCTTTGAGTTAAGCCGCTGTCTCTTCTGCTTGGGGCGGCACAGGTAGGTGAGGTATGATGTAGGAGGGGAAGAAAGAGGGAGCGAGGTGCTTCCGCGGAGCAGACGCAGCAAGCAGATAGGGCGGCGGGTTGAGGGTTTTGAGGGAGGGAAGGGCGCACGCTAGGCAGGCGACGGATGAGGGATGAGGGACCTCTCTGGGCTTTGAAGGGACTTCAATCGCCGGCAGTACAGTAGTGGTCGTGAGCAATCCGTCGATGATGACCAAGATGCAGGCCGACTGCATATGCTGATTCACTGCTGCACTATGACCAATGGCGTGGCGGAATGTATGGACCTCTCGGGGGGCACGGGCAAGTGAGCAGGCGTGCGCTGAGATTAAGGTGTGGGACGTGGATCGCTACCTCCTAGCGCGCTCGTCTGGTCGTGCGATGGTTCGGTCTAGCAAGAGGGTCGATGAGGATGTTGGACGTAAGGGGAGGCGGCGAGAGACTACTGCTACAGTGATGTGTGGAGAAGTGTTTGTCGTTGTTGGAGGAGTTTGGAATAATGTCTTGTTTGACCTGGAAGTGCAGGATGTTTACTATTACCGCTGGACGAGTTCAGGTTTGTGTTATTACATGTGTTCACCCACTGCACAAACAGGCACGTCACTGCACCATTTCCTGCTGGCCCTGCCCACTTTCCAAGAGCGCCAGCTGTGAGGGCCGCTGCAGGCCCAAACTCGAACAAGCATTGCGACACGGGAGCCAAAAGGTCTCGACGGGCTCTGGGGTTCGGTTGACAGCGATGCTCCACTCATGCCACTATGGCATTGCTCGGGTCGTCATCCAGACGTCAGAACGACATCTCAACTGTCGATGGCATCGATATCTTGACACGCCTTCCTCTCATGTCTTCACGTACTGACCATATGACTGCTCTACGGAGTCTGGAGGAGGTCGAAAAGAGCTTCAAGAAATCGGGCTTTCCAACAATTCCGAGGCCTGCATATTTGCGTGCTGCATAGCCAATACATCGGTACTCCCGGATGAGTTTTGGACCCGAATACCGGCGCGCCGGCGGGCTTTTCTCCGAAGATCACCTCCATCCAATCTCCCGCCCTTCTTCCAGGCTATTGCAAAATGCGCCCATGTAGATACTTGAGATTTCTACTCCCTACCTCCTATCTTCAAAGAGTCTGCTCATAGCTTTAGCGAAATCCCCGCCGCAAGCTCGCAGCAAAGAGCGATCGACAACACCTGCAGATGATCAAGCTTAATCCGGCAACCTCAGCCCTGGACAGTCTGGGCAGACTTGAAATATCTGTGGAAGTATGTGGCAAGGCTCGGGCATCATGCACAGTAGTGCCCACAAAGCTGGACGCTTGAGTAGAAAAGGGGTGTGATGAACTCGAATAATCTCCCACTGCTGGAGGATTTGGTGACGCATGTCTGCACGCTGTAGATCGGGCTTGACGTTCAAAGCTTTTGGGTTGAGATCTCGATGCGACTACCTACTCTGCTCGCTCCAACCGCTGAAGAGAAAGGGTCGGCAAACGGATGATCCAAGGCGATTCATCGATATCGTGTTCGGCGATTGATTTCGTCCAGACACCACCTCACCCAAGACACCTATCTCTCGTCAACCGCGCATTGCAGTGACGGAAGAAAGTCGTCAGCTCTTGTGTTTCTCCTCCCCTTCGTGCGTGATGGGGATGTCACTCCGGCTCGTTCGCGTAAATGGTGATTTCCAGCCCCGTCTTGCCCGTTGCCGATAGATCTACAGCGTATGACGTTCAAAACGCCTGAAGTCTTGTTTCTCGTGAGGCGTAACCTGCCCTGTGGCGGCGATCTGAAACGGATCACTCGATGTCAAGCCACTGCTCTGCTGCTCTGTGTCTCTTATCGAAGGACCGGCTTCACGGTGGTACGTATGTTACCCCTCCATAGGGGCATGGTGTGTGGCTGTTACGTTGTGTTTGTGATAGGAGTAGCGATTCATTGCTTGCTCCTCAGCAATCAGCAGAGCCACATCTGCACCTGTGCTTCTTGAAGGCTCGAGGCTTTATATGTAAGGGATCCACCAACATCCTGTCTTTTGTAGGGTGTGGCACGTTTGACGTGTATTGTCATAGCTGGTCACTTCTTCTTCGCGTAAGACGCAGGTTGGAAGCCGTCTTTGGTCAATTTTGTTGGTCAGGTCGATGTGGTCGTCGTCCGCCTGCTGAATCGTCCAAATCGCATCTCTTAAGTCTGTAACATGGTCCCCATGTTCTCTGCCTCTCTATATACTAGGTTGGCATGTTTCAAGGTATAGCGCTATACGGAAGCCTGAGCCGACGGAACCAAGCGAGAAAGATGAGTTGCACGTGCACTGTTCGTCTCTTCTCATCTTTATATTTCCTTGACTTCGCGGCGTTAAGGGCGTTTAACTCCGTTCTACACTTCAAACGATCAGACTTCGCATACCATGGATGGACGCATAGGGCAACAATGCGTGATGCTGCAGCCTTGTGATTCTGACTCACCCAATTGGCGGCCGTGTCGTCCATTGCTATCATTCTAGTGTTTCCGAGCGAGAGAAATCGAAGAGTAATTGCAGGAATCCTTCCACTAAGGCCTGTGCTTGGCGAGCAAATCTAGCCCCTCCTGCTGCGCTCTTGCGTCGATCCCATGCTTACCTTACCAAAGAAGGTCACCGCCAGCTTCGTTTCAGCTGCCTGCCTAAATCACATCATCACTCTTCCTACCTGATCTCTTCATCTCTTTCAACAAGACATACGCAAAGACTTGTCGCCGCTTGTGCGCCTGCAGCTAACGTACGCTCTGGCACGGAAGACCTGCTACTGACCTTATCACTTGCTCAGCGTGCTCACCATATCGGCGTCGCAAGAAGCCACCTCGCGACCGGACGATTGCGATAAGTGAAAATCACGAGCGACCTTGAGCGCATCTGCGCCAGCATCGTCACTAGAGATCTGCGAACATACACGCTTGCGCAGAGTGTCCCAACATCCAGAATTAAGCCCGCTCAGCTGAGCGCAAACGGCGTCTAGCCCGCAAAACACTCTCGATCACACCCACCATCATGCCGAACCAACCTACACCTCCCTCTTCCACATCCTCCAACGGCGCATCGCCTCAGGACAACCAGCAATTTCGCGTAGTGCGCAAGCGCAACCGCGTCCCGCTCTCGTGCGGGCCATGCAGACACCGCAAGTTAAAATGTAATCGCGGCCACCCTTGCGATAATTGCAGCAAACGCGGCGATACGGCCTCATGCAATTATGCGTCGCCAAAGAATAAGAAGCAAGGAGCTGGCGCCAATGCCAACCCATCGCCAGATGACATGCAAAACCGCATCGACCGTCTGGAAGGTCTAGTGCTCTCACTCATGACGAATGGAGGGCCTAGCGATGGTGCATCAACTGCGCGCGCTGCGATCAATTCGAGCAGAAGCAATAGCCTTAGTACGGCATCGGATCTGAAGCTCGACGTAGAAGGCAGTGACATGATTCAAGAAGAGAACGAGAATGGAGAGGAGGATAGCGAGGTGGAGCAGGTGTCGAAGGGTATCGGTATCATGAAAGTGGACAACGGACGCGCCATCTTCGCCTCGGACGCACATTGGTATGCCATCATGGCCGAGATTGGCGAGGTGAAAAAGTACTTCGAGAGTCACAAGGAGGATTATTCCAAACATCTCGCCAAAGTACAAGCAGCTCGAGCACACGAGAACCCAGGTAGTGCCTTCTTATTGCAAGGTCCGGCTGCCAAAGACAAGAATGAACTTCTGGAGGCTTTCCCAAACAAGGCGGACAGCGACCGCTTGATCGCAAGGTACTTTAACGCATACGACCCTTCTGTGCACATCATTCACGGTCCTTCCTTTCAAAAGCAATACGACGCGCATTGGATGAATCCGGGCGCGACATCCGTCGTATGGTTGGGCTTGTGCTATGCGATGATGACACTTGCCTTGCAATCATACCATCGCGCTGGCGACGAGCCACCCGAATACCGTGGCCGAGCGCGCGAACTATCGCATGAGTACAGACTCCTCACAGCGCAGTGTATTTTGCTTGCAGATATTACGCAGCCAATTGCACAGTTACTAGAGACGCTGGTGCTGCATGTACAAGCCGAGTACGGGCGTAGCAGAGATGCTGAGCCTGGCGTACTTCTGCTCACCAGCTTGTGTGTTCGCCTGGCGATGCGCATGGGCTATCACCGTGATCCGGGCCCACACGCTAGCATCACGCCTTTCATGGGTGAAATGCGCCGCAGAGTCTGGACGTTCATCCGCCAGATCGACCTTTTGATTTCTTTCCAGTTCGGCATGCCAGCTATGGTCCGGACTGACCACATTGATACCCAGCCTCCTCGCAATCTTTACGACGACGAAATCCACGAGGACATGAAGGCGCTGCCACCCTCGAGGCCTTCATTTGAGGCAACACCCATGACCTACATGATTGCCAAGTCAAGAATGACGTTCACGTTCGGGCAGATTGTCGAACGCACACAGTCATTGACGAATCCACCATCTTATGAAGAGACGATGAGTTTTGACCAGCAGCTCCGAGATATTCGAGCAAGCCACCCACCACTTCTACAAATGCGATCATTCCAAGACTCAGCTCGCGACCCTGCGAACCTCATCATGCAACGAATCGGGCTCGAGCTCGTATATCTCCGGTCCCTTTTCGTCCTGCATAGACGCTTCATCGCCAGAGGCAGAGACAATCCGCGTTACGCTTACTCTCGCCGCACCTGTATAGACGCATCGTTGGAGATGCTAGCGCACCAAGCCACACTGCACGAAGAAGCTCAGCCAGGTGGCCGCCTGCGAAGTGTCAAGTGGTACATTTCGTCTCTCACAACACACGACTTCCTCCTTGCCGCCGCGAACGTGTGCATGGATCTTTTCCACGCCGTGGAAGCTGAATGTCGTGCCAGCAGCAACGGTCGCAAGACCAGCTCGAACCCCTCTTCTCCTACCTATGTAGCGGAAACCTATCCTGAAGGCCGCCGTGAGAGCATGTTGGCAGCTGTTGAAAGATGCATCGGCATCTGGGAGAGCGTTCGTGAGGACAGTATGGAGGCGTACAAGGCGTCCATTGGATTGCGAGTGATGGTTGATAAGCTGAAAGCACACCAAGCGTCTAGGCAACAACAGCAAGGCAACGTCTCCAATTCGACACAGCAAAGGTTTCCTCCACAAGCGCTAGGTTTTGGCATGTTCCCTGGCGGCAACATGGCAGACTTCGGCAAGACTGATGACGACCTCGCACCCGAGCAGAGCGCGGCGATGACGCTGGGAATGCTCTCCAGCGGTGGCATGTCGCCCAATTTTTCCATGGGAGGAGGTGCAGGAATCGGCGCTTCCGGGCCCAACAGCGGCGGACAAACAATGACCGCAGCAGACACGAACAAAGGCGCTTTCCCAGCAAGCATGGCTGGATTGCTTAATGAGCCAATGCAGAGTGAGAGAACCGGCCTGACCCCACAATTCTCCGGTCCCGAAACCTCAGGCATGGGAATGAGCGGTGCGGCCAGTCCTTTCACGCAAATGTTCGGTACCGGCGGTGGCTTTGCGAGCATGGACGGATTAGGTGCTGACATTGACTGGGTGAGTAACATCTTTCTTCTAAGCTTCTATACTTTACGTGTGCTCAGTACTAACATTCCCATCAGGGCGCCTGGGACTCGTACATCCAAGGCACGGGCACCAACACCATGGACCCTAACTTGTCCATCTGGCCGATGAACCTCGACCTGTCGCAGATGGACCAAATACCTCAGCAGCAACAGCAGCCACAACAGCAGCAGCCGCAGCAAGGACAAAGCGGCTCTGGAGCCAGTGGCAGCGGGCCAGGGAGTGTTTTCATGGGTTCCAGTGGCGGCACGCCGAATATGATGTGAGATCTTGGCAGGGTAAAGTGGCTATGCGCGATACGCTTGGTATCTCTTTGGTCGCGTGGACTTTTCATGCTGATGATGAATGTAATGATGATATGACGGAAGAAGGGTTTTGAGGGGTCTTTTGGGATAACTTCATGGGAATGTCTGAGAGATCACGGTCGTTGTGTGTATTGTAGCCTTGGGGGGGTTGTTCCGCTCTATAGTGTGGTTTTGATGGTTTTTGGTTTGTATTACTATCATTGATGACTTGGACTTTATGGCAAGTTTGGCTCTGTCAACGACGTTGTGGCTTCGCCGATTTTGCAAAATCATACTAAGTGATATTACTATTACAATCTCTCAAGCGTGTCTAGAACATTTGAGCTACCAGTAAAGTGTCATCAAGAACACATGCATACATGTATCCAGTAGTGAAGTGAAGGATGACTGACAAATGGGATCGGCTACAAGAGTGGGAGAATCTTTAAGCGGCATCTCCACGCCCTTCGTCTTTTGCCGACCAACTTCCCGAGGGCGAGAGAAGCTCCACGACAAGAGCTCGGAAAAGCATCATCACCATATAGAATGGGGCGACGATCCGTCGCAATCGCAGCGCCTTGCGATTCCTCCTTCGTGCCATCACCACCACAAGTGTAAGTCAAAGCCACATCTCTTTTCATCTGCCCACATCACAGCCATCATGAACGGACCCGGATACCTCGCCGTCGCCATCCAGCCCGGCGCCAACACAGACGACGCCGCTTTCCACGAGTGGTACAACAACGAACACGGTCCGCTGCGTCTCCGTCTCCCTTTCATCAAGACCGGCGACCGCTTCAAAGCCATCGACGGGCAGACCCCCGCCTGGAGCGCAGTCTACGATGTGTCCGACCTGTCCATGCTGGAGCAGCGAATCTACACCCGTCTGCGCGAGGAGCGCTCAGCCAGGGAGCAGCGTGTGATGGGCTCTTTCGAATCGCTCGACAGGAAGATCTACTCGCAGTTCTCGGAGCGTGCGAAGCCTGGTTACTCGGCCCCGGCTCCCGTGCAGGTGGCGGTTTCAATTATTGTCAACGAAGCCGATCTTGACGCTTTCGATCAGTGGTACGAACAGGAGCACGTCGACCTGATGGCGAAAGTCCCCGGCTGGCTGCGCACGCGCCGCTTCAGAATGCTCGTTGGCGGTATCAAGGGCATGCCCCCAAGCGGCCAGGTCGAGTGCCTTGCCGTGCACGATTTCGAGGCGCAGAATGGCCTCAATGGTCCTGAGCACCAGGCCGCCACCAGCACGCCTTGGCGATCACAAATTATGGAGAAGATCGTTTCTCGCGAGAAGCGCGAATGGGGCCACCACCTCACTTTCTCCGCTCTGAAAGAACCGCCCTCCTCCGTCGTCACGACCGACGGCGCAGAGCTCCGCTTCCAACTCGAAGGCAACCCAGCCGACCCAGTAATCGTCTGCGTCAACTCCATCCTAACCAACTTCTCCATCTGGGACGACGTAGCCGCCGCGCTGCGCAAAGGCGTCAACGGCCAAACCTACCGCACCCTCCGCTACAACTCCCGCGGCTATTCGCAGCAAGACCCCAACAGCAACCCATCGCGCTTCGACCTACTCGCCGACGACCTGGAATACCTCCTCTCGCGCGTCAACGTCGACAAGGCCCACGCCGTCCTCGGCGTCAGCATGGGCGGCGTGACGGCCATCAACTTCGCCATCCGCCACCCGAGCAAGCTGGCCAAATTCATCGCCTGCGACTGCAACGTCGCCGCCGGCGAGGCCAATAACAAAGCCTGGGCGGAGCGCGTCGAGCTCGCCCGCGCGCAGGGCATGCCCGCTCTCGCGCAGGTGACGGTGGAGCGGTGGTTCACGCCTGCGAATCACGGGTCGGCGAATTTCGAGAAAACGCTCGCCATGACCAAGGCAGCGAATTTGGACGGTTTCGTGCAGAACGCGGGCGCGCTGTCGAATTACGATCTCAAGGCGAAAGTGCCCGGTGTGCAGACGCCGGGTTTGCTGTTGGCGGGTGAAGGCGATGGCAAGTTGCCGGAGGTAATGCAGACTTTTGGCTTGCCGAATGCGACGTTCAAGAGTATTCCCGGTGCGGGCCATTTGCCTATGTTGGAGAATCATGAGGCGTTTATGGAGGCGGTGGCGGGGTTTTTGTGATGTGAGTGAGGGAGGGGGTTGGGGTTGATGAGGGATGATTTTGATGGGGAGGATGTAGATGAGGTACGCAAGGCGTTAGATTTTAAGTATGAAAATATATATCGACGAAAGGAATCAAGCCTATTCCCATCACCTGTTTTGGGGTTTGAGGATTGACTAGTATCCGAAGAAACGAGGGAGTAATACTGGCTATGGTGCACAAGACTGCTCAGTGACGGCCAGACACCAACACATCATGTCATTAAGATATTTACAGTGGATACATCTCAGTCAAATTAATATCATTACGTGATTCGCCGAGGACGAGACTTGTCGTGGCAGACACGAGCCGCGGAGGGTTGGAAGTCACTCTGAGGTCAGGTCCCAAGTCCATCGACGACTAACATCAACGACACAACATCAAAGTGTGTATAGAATGAGTAACCTGACAAACCTCCCGGTCGTCTGATTAACCACCCAAATCACATTGAAATAAGTCGCTCGCGACGAAACCAATCAAGTTTCTTTCCAACCTGGCACTGCTGTTCTGATAACCATCCGCCTGCAACCCTACTAACCCCAACCCTAAGACTTATGTATTCCACTCAAATGAAGCTGATAGGTGGGTTACTGAGGCTATATCGCCACGCTGGAACGGTGATACTCTGATGTCTATCTTTCTGGGTGACAAGATGTCTGGTCTGAGATCCTTGGAGACATGTTGAGTATGGTAGGTAAGGTAATAGTCGTTTCAACGAAGTTTCTATTGACAGCACAAGAAGGTTCGTGTAATCTTGACGCCTTGCGGCAAGCTCATTAATAATCGCATTGATTACTCTATATGCACTTCCTGCTCTCGGCCAGCGATGGGGGGAAGATGCTTGACTGTTAGGTTGGGTTCATGTTGCCTGGCAGGTTGTCCTCGACTCCGTGGTTCTGCTTCCGATGCGAAGTCAATAATTTTGCAGATTATATATTGTATGCAGCATTCAGAAGCTTCAACAACTTCCGGGTTTTATAGTGTAGCGGTTAGCACTTCGGATTCTGATCATCAGAACATTCCGGCAACCCCGGTTCGATTCCGGGTAAGACCTCATTGATTTCTCTTTTGCTCCTTGCGATCGATATGTTTTTGGCCATATTACCTATGGGCCAAATCCATGAGAGAATTTCTGCTTGAAATGCATGCGCAGTGTGAAGGGCCAAAGAGTCTAGAGCTGTCAGAAAGTTCTGGCTGTTCGGGCCTATTGCAAGCGTCCGTCCACATGGAAATCCGATGTGCTTGAGACATGTCTGCTGGACAACGTCAACCGTTGCTGCGACAATCACTTTCGCCGTCAATGTTCTAAAGATGGGCTTTCTTTATTAGCACGAACGATATACATGCCGAAGGTGTCCCTAGCGCACTCGTCATCCTCGCCATGCCCATGCACCGTTTCCCATCTGTTGCGGTTGGTAACGGCGTGAGGTCGTCAGGTAGGCAGAGCATCCGTTTTTCATTGTCTTAGTCCTTGAGAGAGATTTGGTCTATATGCCTTTTCATGCCCTGCCGTGCCTAAAGGGAACCCTTTCCCTACCTCTTGGCTCCCGACTTACATCGATCCAAGAATGTCCAAGCATCGCGTCAATGCCTTCACTTTCGCATTGATATCGTCATTCTTGCTCCTGACCACAGCATTTCGCATCCCCAAGCCTACAGAATTCACACTCCCTCGCAAGCCATATGAATTCAACTACCGCGACTATCACCCTTCCCGCGAGGGGAGCGGGTTCTTTGATTCCTTGAACCAATCTATTACCCCCTGGGAAGTGTCCGATACTTCAAACGACGACACAAGTCGCAACGACACAACCTCCCTAAAATCGGAAACTGGAGCCTGCACAACTGCTCAAGGCAGCGGAGGAAACTCATTCTGGCTGCCCAACATCGAACATCAAGGCACAAGCCCGTTCCTCAACGATAGTTCGGATTACGTCGTATACCGCAACGTGAAAGATTTCGGCGCCAAAGGGGATGGCGAGACGGATGACAGTGCGGCTTTCAACGCCGCCATTACCGGTACGTTCGTTGCCAGCTCTCACATAGGGAATATTGCTGACATTTCCGCGCAGATGGCGGACGATGCAAAGGCGGCAATTGTGGCGGGACGACGGGCAAGCCGGCTCTCGTCTATATTCCTCCCGGGACGTATTCGCTCTCTTCGACCGTGCAGATGCTCATCAACACTCAGATAATCGGGGATGCCGTCGACATGCCTGTCCTCAAAGCATCGAGTTCGATGTCGAGTGGCTCGATGGTGGTAAACGGTAACGATGATGGCCAGCCGAGCACGAATAACTTTTACATCGGCATCAGGAATGTCAAGATTGACACTATGGCCGTTGCTTCTGAGCAAGAGATCTACGGCTTGAATTGGGCCGTCTCTCAAGCAACGAATCTGATCAACGTCCATTTCCGCATGCCCAGTCAAAGCCAACACGTCGGCATCGAGATGGACGGGGGAGAGACTGGAGGGGGCTCTGGGCTTTTCATGGGCGATTTGACTTTCACCGGTGGGGATGTTGGGATTTTATTTAGCAATCAGCAGTATGCTATTCGGAATGTGAGGTAAGAGCTTGCTGGATTTGCTTTCATTTGGCGTATCATTGCCGAACTAACAAGTCTTCTGCAGCTTCACAGACGTTTCGACCGGCATTCTCATTCAGCACGTCTTCGCACTCACGCTGCAGACGATCAACTGCAGTAACGTCGGCATATGCGTCGATGCCGGCGGCGATGGGACGACGGGGTCACTCAGCCTGATCGATTCTTCGTGCGAGAATTGCGGGACTGTCGTCAATGGCTCGTCTTCCTTCATCCTCGAGAATATCGGGAGCAAGGACTCGGGCGCAATGCTCAAAATGGACGGTTCGGATGTTCTGATGGATGATTTGTCTGGCAAGACTTACGCTGTCGGACATATCCACGCTTCCAACGACGGCAGTGTCGAGGACTCGAAAGGGAGATATCTCACTCCTACCGAACGAGGCGAATTGGTTGGGAATGATGGGCGCTACTTCACCAAATCGCAGCCGCAGTATGCCGATTGGGATGCGTCGGGCATCGCCTCGGTTAAGGATAGCGGTGCTAAAGGTACGTCGGCCTTGTCGGCCTTCATATCGTGATAGATTTCACTAACGCAACGATCAAAGGCGACGGTCAAACAGACGACACGGCCGCGATCAACGCCGCCCTCAAAGCAAACGCCGACTGCAAAGTCACCTACTTCCCGCACGGCGTCTACGTCGTAACCGACACCATCGAAGTCCCATCGGGCAGCCGGATTGTAGGCGAAGTATGGTCGACCATCACCGCATCCGGCGCCCGATTCAACTCAACCTCCAACCCACGCGCTCTCTTCCGCGTGGGCAAACCAGGCGACGTCGGCGTTGCAGAAATCAGTGACATGCTCTTCACCGTCGCCGACATCCTCCCCGGCACGGTTCTAATCGAAGTGAACATGTCCGGCGCCACACCCGGCGCCGTGAGCTTCCACAACACGCACACGCGCATCGGGGGCGGCGCCGACTCGCGCACCCGCACGGTCTGCCAATCGTCCACGTCGCCCTGCAAAGCGGCCTTCATGCACGCGCACCTCACGCAAACCTCCTCGTCGTACTGGGAAAACGCCTGGCTCTGGACCGCCGACCACGACCTCGACGGCAGCGTGCCGACGACCCTCGCCGTCGGGCGAGGAATGCTGATAGCCGCGCGGCAAGGCACCTGGCTGCTCGGGACGGGCGTGGAGCACAACGTGCTGTACGCCTACCAGCTGGCCTCTGCGCGCAACGTCTTCGCCTCCATGCAACAGGTCGAAACGCCGTACTGGCAACCCTCGCCTCGCGCGCCGGAGCCCTGGACGCCAGACGCGGCCTGGCAGGATCCCACGTTCGACTGTGAGGGATTGGGCGAGGAGTGCTATATGTCGTGGCACATGCGGATTTTGGGCGGGGAGACGGGCTCGTTGGCGTTGTATGGGCAGGCGTTTTGGACGTTTTTCTTCAAGGGCGGGCAGGATTGCAAGGGGGCTGATGGGACTTGTCAGATGAATTCGGTGGGGTTTCAGGGGTTGGGGGAGGAGGAGGGGAGGGGGGTCGCGGTGTATAATTTGAACACGAGGGGGGTGCTTGATTTGGTGAGGTTGGAGGGGGCGGATGGGAGGGTTGGTGCGGCGCAAGTGGATGATTGGGGGTCTTGGGGTGGGCTTGTTGCGGCTTATTTGGGGTTTCAGTGAGGTGATGGGGGGTTTCTTTTGTTGTGTGTTGGTATGTATCATAGAATAGAATTTTCTTGTGCTGGTTTAATTGATCGATGAGATCCGATAGTGATGCACTGTGATGGGAAAGTCAGACTGGCAGTGTTGTAGTGCAGTATAGTATAGTCAAGCCTCATTTGGCAAGCCCTTCCCAAATATATTTCACCTTTCCATGCAAGTTGCTAGACAAGCTTTTCGATTGAAGTCGATCACGGAGAGTCAATATGGTGATGATTACCCTGTTGATCTGTCAATCTGCATCGATCTGATGTCTGAATCATCGTGGGATTGATTCCCTTTCTTCTCGTCCAGAAGATCGTCCACGCAGAAGCCGGTGGAGCACAACAGCAGAAGTCCCATCGACAGGCCCGCACCAAAGCCAGACCGCCTCAAAGACGGGACTTAGGGTCCGCAAAACGCCATAATCCGGAGTGCAGCATGTGCCATGCGCTGTTGCATATATGTCAATGTATGCATGTGAGAGTCAAGGTTTTGGCCAAGGGCTTGTCCTCTTCCTCCCGCTCTCTGGTGGATACGTGCTATATCGTCCTGTTGTACATTATCGATATCGATGTGCGGGTGAGTGGACGGAAGAAGTGCAGCGGTGTGCGGCTTCGAGGATGCGAGTGAGGCCTCTGCCGAGAACTTCTTTTTCGAAATCAGGCGTGTGTGGACCGGGTTTATGGATGGCGCTTGGTTTTTCCATAGTTATGGTACTCAACAAGTGTAGAGATGGGATACACTAGTACAGGTGAGGTGAGGCAAGCCACCAACTTCCAATCCCGACGTGCGAGGTCAGCCAGAAGCTCTTGGGCGGGGAGTGAGAAGCCGCCTCCGCGAACACGAGAGCAAAGCGGGTGATGATTTGCCGCGTGAATTTTGACGCATGCCCATCATGCATGGGGAAAAGAAACGGCAAGCAGCACGCGGTCAGGAGGGTGAAGTGTTGGCTGACAGCAATGTTGATGTTGAGTCCCGAGGAGGATGGTACTGTAGGCAACGAAAAGACGGTGAAGACCTCACTAAAGTCTCGTCTGGGGATATTGTGGAGTTGGTCTTTTGGGTGGATACTCTGGTCTGGCTTGATGAGGATGCATGGCAGCAAGCAGCGGCATGTGATGGATATTTCTGGGTCTTCGAGGAGAGTAGTCGTACGGACATGTGCGGACGAATGGCGTACCAGATGTGATGATTGCAAGTACTGAACTGCAGTACCTGTCGTTCATGCGTGGGATCGGGATTTATCGCAGGTACACCACCCTATCTATTACCTGTGCTTTTGCAGGGCGATTTTGCGGATATGTACAGATGTTCTGAAGAAAGAGTGGGAAGGTGAGAAGGCAGAGAGGATGAACGCCTTGCGGGCCGTGCCTCGGAAGCGGTTGGATGGTTCGTAAGTGGAGACATGAATCGAGATGATCGGTGACCGGGTGGATGATTGAGAGGGAGCCGAACTGTTGCTACTACTGAAACGTGCAAGTATTGCTGGCGACTAGTCATGGTCTAGATGGTGGGGAGTGAGAGAGTATATGTGAGGCGGTGGATGAAGCAGCAGTTGTAGAGGAGAATATACCACAACAAGTGACAGCGAACAAGCACGCGCGTATGTGCAGTAGGATGCTTTCCGAGACTTCCAGGTTCCTTCCAGTCACACGCAAAGATCGTCGTCGTCGTCTTGTCTCTCGTGTTCGGCCGGGCAGAAACCCCAAGGGCATGCACGGCGCGGGTGGAGCAGGCGTGTATCATCGAATCGGCCTGGAAGGGTTTGGCTGCAGTCCACGCTTAGCTGCGTGCGCGGCAAGTCTTGTGCCAGCGGCAGCACGAGCGCGAGAGAGGGCGACAGAGAGCCACAGAGCCTGGATCAGCAGCACTACTGTCTGTGTCTGTGTCTGCCATGAGGGAGCGATGGCGGCGGCGGCGGGCCATCAATTCCTCTTACCACCTACATACTCGCTGATTATCATTGCTTGCTTGCTTCTTTTCCTTCCTGACCTGTCTGTTACTACATACTCAACAACTGCCTTTCCCGCCTTATACCCGTACATATACGCATCCTGTCGGCCACCTGCATAGCCGCCTTCCACCACCATCTTCTCGAGAGCCTCTCCCTCAACCTCTCCGTCCGGCGCGCCTGGCCAAATATCCAGTAGCTCAACATCGTGAGAGCCTTGGCTGACCTGTCGCCCGCTGTACCTCACTACACTAGTCTCGCCGTGTCACTTCTCTCATTTCCTTTTTCCGAGCTCCTCCTCTAGCTACTGGGCCCAGTTGCTGCGTTGTTGTCTGCACTATTGAGCATCACCGCCTGCTTATCTTTCACTTCACTTACTCCTCGACACATACATACTTTTGACGCGATACTCACGTCACACCCGCGACCATCCCGGCTGCTCCCTCTCTCAACAACGTCGCGTCGCAACACACTTCAATCCTGCCATTCACCGACGCAGTTTGCAGTGCACACGACAATACTGCAACCCACACAACGATATATTTCTAGGCTACGCCGATCAACTCGCGACCTAGCCAATTCTCACGCATGAGCTTTCGCGTTCAGGCCTCACTCCGGGCGCCGTGCCCTTGATTTCTTTCAGTTCCACCACAATGTCTTCGCCACCGCCCAGGCGGTTCAACCCAACGCCTGTCGAAACCTCTTCCAGATCGTCAAAAGAGAAGGACAATGCACAGGATGAGAAGCCCAAGGCGAGGCGATTCGCTCCCGAGCCTGTGGAGACGACGAGCAAGAGCTCAAAGACAGCTAGGAAAGAGCCGGAGACGGGCGATCTCACCGGGCAAAGCCTAGGCGGTTTCTTCCACAACCTGTAGAGACATCGTCTAAGAGCTCAAGAAAAAAGGCGGAAGCGGAGACTGGTGATCTGTCAAAGCCTCGGAGATTTGCACCTGAGCCGGTGGAGACTTCATCCAAGTCCTCCGAGGACAGGAAGTCACAGCAAGACGACCAATCCAAGCCTCGTCGATTTCTGCCTCAACCTGTGGAAACTTCTGCGCGATCATCTCGCGGCAGTTCGCCAGAGAAGAACGACAAGCCAAAGCCGAAGAGTCGTTTTTTTCCTCAGCCGATCGAAACAACTCAAAGTAGTAGTAAGGGCAGACAACAGCAAGGAGCGCCACATATCAAATTCAACCTGGAAACATTTGACACTGTAGGAAAGAGCTCTGCTAAAGGTGAAGCAGAGCTCGCACCTGATCAGCCACCTCCTGGTGAGGAACCGAAGAAGCCGGTGCGCAAGTTCGCGCCTATTCTGCTGGACACTGCAAAGCGATCTCGCAGAGCAAGCGACAAGAACGCTTCCCTTGCACCTGCGAACAAGACCGAACTTGGCCACAGACTTGCTGCAAAAGAGCACCGTAAACACATCACTGGCGATTCGACACCTGGTGGAGTTTCCTCAGATAGTGACACGGAGATGCCCGATGCATCCGCCGCGAAGGCAGCCCAAAACGATCAACCAGTCAGGCTAAGACCTTTGGCTCCGTTCGATGGCGGCCATGTACAGGACAGATTTTCCGAACGTTCGCACTCGTTCCGCTGCCCCGAATTGGATACGATAGAAAGTTCAGAGAGTGAGCAGGCCTCACACAGATCTTCCCTTTCCTCTAGTCCGGGTCAAGGCTCACCGATCACTGCTTCAGATTCTTCTTATCCATACCCTTTCTCTGGGTTCAAGGATGCAACCCGGATACGAGAGAGCGTGGATGAGAACTTCCACAACTATCTTCTCAAGCTCGAAGCCAAGCGGGCTGAGGAGAGGATGCGCGAGGCGGCACTGGCGGCTTTCCCTAACTCCGACTTTCATGAGCCTGTCATGCATTATGTCGACGAGGAAGAAACGGAGAGCGAACACAGTTTGAGGACCGGCCTTCAACGTGGGAAGGTCACGAAGACGAAGAAATCGTACAAAAGATCCGACGAGAGAGCACGAAGGTTCCTTGGGAACAGCTGGAGATGCAAAGACACCATGAGAGAATGGAACAGGAGCGCAAAGCCAATCAAACTACCGCGAAGCAGGGTACTAAACAGCCCAGCCAAAGCGCATGGTGGAATCCAGCTGCTGGACTTGCTCCGGACAGGGACTTCAAAGGCATGCAGGACCGCGCCAGGCCACCCATGCTTGGTGGAGATCTGCGTTTCCCTCGCTGTAGATCCCCGTCTCCTGCGAGATTCGATGTTACGCAGGGCTCGACGGCACTACGTAATCAGATGTGCTATCTCACAGAACACGCCGAGTCCCAGGAAAAGGAGGACGATGAGCCGCATCTGTGGTCAAGCCCGAAAGCGGCACCGAAACCTCACTTCACCAGCATCAAGACGCCAAAAGCCACCCAAGGAAGCCCGAGCCAGGAGAAGAAGGGTCTTTGGGGTGGATTCTGCGCTCAAGACGGTGAACACTTTCCTGGATCTCTCTCCCCACCACCAGGAGCAGTCTCGGGGCTCATGACACCTCGCTTTGAGCAAGAAGGCAATCCCTTCGAGAAAGCCTTCAATAAAGAACCCTCGATCTCAGACGGCGTGGGTCCCGAAGGACCCATCATCAAGACCCCGCCCGTACCCATGGGCCAAGGCCCCAGCAACACCGACCTGAGCAGCATCAACAACGTCCTCGTCACCGAACGCGACCTCGACGAGACCATGCACAACGACTACCCCGACTCCTTCATCACGCAAGTCTACAACTACCTCTCCCTCGGCTACCCTTCGCTCGCGCGTCCCTTCGACGCCGAACTCTCGAAGATCTCCCGCTTCCCCATCGCGGACCTGCGACAAGACGACGCGAAGGCCCGCCAGCAGCCGCGAGGCTACATCCGCCTCGGCCCCGATTTCGAGGGCGGCGGCGGCGAGGTCAGCGAGGCGACGTGCATGCGCTGGCAGGCGCTGAAGGTCTACGTGCGCGAGTGGGCCAGGCAGGAGAAGAATATGGTGAAGACCGATGGCGTTTTCGGCAACTTTGCCGTTGGTGCTAGGAGGGGTAGTTGGGCTGGTTGAGGTCGGACTACTTTCCTTCTTCGTCTGTGATGGTTTTGGTTTGCCACAAGAGGGCATTTGACGTTTTTGGATATTGACGAAGCATTCTTTCCATGCGGAGCGTGTACAGAGATCGTCGTGATGGTAGTCGCTTGACGTGCATGTTGCAACTTTCGCGCTGCGAAGAGCAACGCGCGAGCACATAAGCTCTTCGACGGAGGCTTTTCAAGTCCCGTTCATGTTTCTTTCCCACCTTTTCTTTTCTTGCTTTTTGGCGAGGCGTTTACCGGCGTTTTGATTCTTTCACTTTCACAAACGGACTTTTCGAGGAACGGCTTTCTTTTTGCACATGTTTGGTTTCCTTCTTATTTATATCATACGAAAGAAAGAGTACACAACACACAGAGTGTCGGCTGGTTTATGGATGGGGTTTGGGATTTGCGGTTATGATGTTTCGTTATATTAAGCTATCACTTTTTCTGTAATAGATTATTACCTTTGCATTATTCATCGTTGCGTTCAGGAGTTGCTTTGTTCGGACGTCTGTTGAAATGGTTTGCCATTCACGTTTGAATACCTGGGTCTGTTCGTCTCACTTAAGGGAACACATGCTGACATTATGCTGCTACTCATCAGGTCGTTCAATCTCCCATCTCTCCCCCTTCTCTCCTCACCCCACCACCCACCCCATTCTCCTCACTCCCCCTCCGCATAATCCGTCCCATCAATAACCTCTTTATTCTCCCTCAAATACTTCAACGTACTCTCGCACTTCCCCTCAATCGCCTTCCTCGCATCACTCCCAAGACCAGCCTAATCGGCACATCCCCCCTCTCAAAGCATCCACAATAACCCTCACCCCCTTGACCAAGTTCCCCGGCTGCTTGTCATTATAAACCTCCAACAACTTCCTCGCCTCCCCCACCGCGCTCGCTTCATACTCCCCCATCCGCCGGGCCGTCTGCACTCTCGCCCCTGCGTTCAGGAAGCCAGTGCGGAAGTAGCCTGGTTCCACGCAGCAGACGGAGATGTTGAAGGGGGCGAGTTCGGCGCGGAGGGATTCGGAGAGGCCGGAGACCGCCCATTTGGTGGCGCAGTACATTCCTGCCGCGGGGCCGCCGTGCCATGAGCCGACGCTGCCGAAGAGGGCGATGGACCCGCTGCGTTGCTGGCGCATGTAGGGTAGGAAGGCCCGGGTGGTGTTCAGGAGGCCGAGGACGTTGGTGTTGAAGAGGTAGAGGGTTTCTTCGGCGCTGTGGGGGTTGTTAGCTAGGTTGTCTTAGGACAATCAATCAATCGGTCCAAAAAGAACATTTACTAACCTCGCTTCCTCAATCGCCCCCTCGAGAATATACCCGGCGGCGTTGATCAGGACATCGAAGCGGCCGACCTGCGCGTGGGCCGCGGTCACGATGGCGCTGATTTCTTCCAGCGGCTGCGTCACGTCCAAATCCGCCGTGAGGGCTCCGCGGCTTTCAGGTCGGCGAGTTTGGAGGACTTGCGCGCTGTGGCGACGACGGTGTAGCCGCGCGCGAGAGCTTCGAGGGCGATGCCGTGTCCGAAGCCGCTGGAGGCGGCGGTGATGAACCAGACTGGTGGGGTGGTCATTGTGGGTTTTTTGGGTGGGTGGGATGGTTTTGGGGAATTTTGGTTGATGGGTTGGTGATTGAGAGTTTTTGGTTTGTTTGTTTGTTGTGATGAGGAAGGAGGAGTTGTGGGAATGGTTTAAGCTTTTATATACCTACTTGCTCTTCTTCACTCGAATGCAGCTCCCGGCTTTTGCCCGCGACGTAACACCGGCTCTCACATGTATTTGTGCGCGCGCATCCTTCACTCTTCGCTTGGGCGTATTTACATGCTATCTGCAGCGTGGAGTGAGCGGCCATGCGGCCGCTGTGGCTTGCCAAGGATCTTTGTCAGCCTGCAGCATGTCGTATCTCTGGTGATCTAAGGGCGTCGCTTCACCATTGTGGCATGATGATCTCGAGCCCTGCGAGTCGTCGGGTGAATCATAGCCGACTTTGTCGTCAAGCCAACGACACCAAAAACTCATTGGCTGCGCTCGCGGAAAGCGACCTCTGTGGGGAGTCGGAAGCTGGCGCAGAACATGCGCTTCTTGGGCGCGACGTCGCGCACGTCGTGGATTTCCACGTCTCCGTCCTCGATCCTGCCGGGCTTCATGGGGAAGTCCAGCTGCTGCGTGATCTCCTCGCAGATCTTCTTGCCTTCCTCCACGTTGTCGTCGGATTTCGTGCTGAAGCAGTACACGTGCACGAGAGGCATCTCGGTGCCTTCCGGGAGCTGTTTTTGTAGTTCTGGGGGGTAGAGGCCGCTGAAGTTGTTGAGGAAGTAGATGGCTGTGGCGGGGAGGTTCATCACGTAGTGGTTGAAGACTTTGGGCTCGTGGAATGTCTTGAGGACTTCGGGTTTTTGGCCTGCAGTCGCCTCTTTGCGCGGGATTTTCTTGAGGACTTCGACTTTGCGGTCGGATTTGAGCAGTGCTTCGGCGGAGGATGGGATGAACGTCTTGCCGTCCTCGTTGAAGGGTCGGACGTAGTCTTGCACTTTGTTTCTCTTGACCGCATCGACCATGCAAGCGTAGCTTTCCGGGTTCAGATCGTTGGCCCAGACGAAGATGTTCTTCTTTCCAGCGGGCACGGCGAAGGGACCGATGCCAGCCATCACGTCGCACACGGCCTCGCCCTCTTTGAACATTGCCACCAGACGCCTGTGCTCGGTGTTCAGGCGCACGTTCCAATACACTTTGCTGTAGTCAAACTTGAAAATGCAGCCTTCCTCGGAGACGGTCACGTTCAGGTCGTCATTGCCCGCGAGCACTTCATACTTGAACGTGCGGAATTCGCTCTCCTCTCCCACGTCGTCGATTTTGTTGATGACTGTCGTCACCGACTGGTTTTTGTCGACGATGATCTGCGCAATGATGTCTTTGTACTTCAAGTATTCGTCTCGCAGATTGAGATGGGCAACGTGGCCGACCTGAGAGAAACCGGAGGGTATTTCGCCTTGCTCGTCTTCCGGCAAGATTGATGACATGATATCATGGTAGGTCCAGTAGCTGTAGTCCAAAGTCAAGTCGAACGGTATTATGGAGATGAGTTCCTGCTTCGCGAGCTCGCTGAGCACAGGAGATGTCGTGGGTGCTCCATCTGTGATGCTCCTCGAGACCTCAGGTCCGAGGACGACACACTTTTTGCCGGTCTTCGCGCGGTCTGGGTCCGGATCGGGATAAACACTGCCCAGTCTTTCCTGGTTGAGGGCTTCTTTATTACGCTCCAACTCGCCCCTGATGCGGGAGATGTTCTTGTTGTCGAAGATGCGGGCTGCTTTGACGGGGACGATTTTCTTGAACAGGCTCCTGTCGAGCGTCTGCATCGATCGGTTGATCGGGGCGCGGAACATGTCGTCGGCCATGAGTTGCTGATCAGCAGGGAGAGATTCTGATTCGAGCGTCTTGCGCCAAATGGTCGAGGCGGTGCTTTGAGCTATCTTTTTTCGGAAATTTGGTTATTGGTCTCAATGACTCAGGGTGGAGCTTTTTATGCGATTCGACTGTACTGGCCAGTTCAAGACAAGAGATCGTTTCGAATGAGTAGGATTTGTCTGCTATTAGATCTGCAGTTTTCGAGGCGGAGAGATATGTGGTCGAAGAAATCCGTGCGTGGCCTGGTATACTTTTCTGAACCACGGGGATTCTGTTAGTGCCCAATTGGGAGAGATTCGGTGTTCAACAGGATCGGATCGCAGGCAGGGGCTCTCGAAAGTGAAGAGAAATTGAAGGTCAATGTTTGAACGACGTGGTTGATTGTAAGGTAGCAGATGTTAGTTATATTGTATTTGATGAACTCTGAGATTGTACTACTGCTGTTTGTTCTACGCTGTTTTCGTTGTACTTTCTGCCAGCAGTGCGGTAATATTCATCACATGAAGTCAAGCCTAGAGACATTTGTGCGAGTGAAAGCTAGCCCGGAGATTGGCCCACAAGTTCGCGACTCCACGCGAACCCGTCGAGGATGCCAGGTATAACATCATAGCGGTAAGAGTCTCCCTTGACCGCTAAGCAAACACGCATGACACATCTAGATCGTCCAGCCCATACAACTCGACTCACAATTACCGACGTTTCGACTTAGGTCGCCGGGCCACCTATGAAACTGCGATAAGCCAGGAGGCATCCTTCACCATGTCGCCTGTCAGCGGAGGGGGAGGAGGAAATATTAAGGTGGTGGTGAGAGTGCGACCTTTCAACTCGCGCGAGCATGCCAGAAACGCAAAATGTATCGTGTCTATGAAAGGCACGCAGACGGTCTTGACAGCACCACCGCAAGATGCGAAAAACAAGGCAATCAAAGGAGCTGGCGAGGGACCCAAAACATTTGCATACGACAAGAGTTACTGGTCTTTCGACAAAAAGGATAAAAA